>JARKHS020033744.1:0-53498 GCA_030143305.2 Amblyomma americanum
GTCCGTACACCAACAGAGGCACGTTGTATTTATGTCTGTGTAGAAGCGGGCGGTTTCTTTTATTAATGCGGAAGCATTAGATGGCTTACTTTCAAGGTCATATCCACAAAAATGTGTCCGCAAGAAACGGCGCCATGCGATGTAACAAGCCGACGAGTCACGCGACGAAGATGACGACGTCACGTAGTTAATTATAGCTAAATGATATAATTAAGTTACGCTAAGACTAATTAGTATAATTCGTGGTGACCTCAAGTGATTGTGACGTCATACCAGGTCACGTGAGAGCGATGTAATGCGCCATCAAACCTAGTCACGTGGCGACGCTGTAATATGACATAACACTCACGTGACAACGATGTAATTTCTCGTCATACCAGGCCCCCATCCACCCACTTCCATCCCCATTTCAAGATACATATGGATCCCACATTACTACACATGCGCGCATGACGCATTACAAAGAGTGCCCACAACCCGGTACACATTAATGACATTCGGATTGTCCAGCAGGTAAACGCGTCAGTTCTCATGTAGGACATAATGAAAAGATCATGCAACGACACATGCCTTTGACTCTCGAGATGATGGCGATGATGAGGATGCTAACAGTGTATCCTTGTGAGCCCGGGGAAGTCTGATATACCGCTACTAAATTAAATGTTGCCAGAATATTGATTGAATATTGTACATTATCCAGCAACCGAAGACAATTATTTTGCGATAAAATAGGAATACGTGCAGCTGATAATTAAGCATGATGATGTTGATGTCCCTGGGAAGTCAGACCCTCCCCCGTTCCAGCCACTTCCCTCCAGGTGGCGATGGTAATGGTTTCGAAATCCTGGGAATTCTCCGATTACTCGGTGATCCCGCGGCATTTTGAAAGAAAGGGCTAGATTACGTCTTCGTACACTGTGCCAACTATTAAAATCACACGAGTTAAAACAACTGGCCTAGAGTGGGCAGCGGGAACCGCTCTCTCTATCAAGAGCACCATGGCTCTCCCCTCAAATTTCACCGCAGCCCCACCCCGGGAACAAAAAAAAAAAACGCCTAAGTACTCATACGCCTCAACACAATTCTGGGCGCCATTTCGTCAACCGGCCTGAGACAAGCTGCTTGAAGTCAATCACTTGTTTTCCTTCAAAATTGAACTAATCAATGGTACGCCAGCATCCTCGACGATTTTTACCCAAGAGCACCGCGCGAGCATTCTGCGAAGCTGTTTAAGGTGAACGATGGGTCTCAGCAAAATAGTTAACGGAAAGATAACGTGTAGTGCCTCGTCGTCTGTAAGGCAGCGCCGCCAACCTAACTGATCCCATACGAGAAAAAAAAAGAAAGAGAATGCGTAGAAACATACAAAGAAAAATCGCCCACTAAAAACAGAAGCGAACAACAGTGTGTCCCATTAAACGTCATTTTAGAAGGTTTGAAAAAGCGACTCAGCAGCACAGCGCGAGCATGTAATCAGTTCCATTCCCACATCTTCATTAAAAGAAGCAAAAGGAATCGGCTACCACATCACCATACATTCATCATAGTTTTGCATTTTTTAGCCGCTGCAACACCACTATGCTGGTGCGTTCGCCTCGTGTTGCGGTGTTCCGGAATAATAATCGAATTTCCGAAAAGGAACAAGGAACCAGAGACAAACGAGAAGTTATTCGGAAAGATAAAAAGGTGAAATTATATTTGGATCTGCTTGCATTACGGAAATGGAATATACAGAAGTAGTGTGAGATTCGAAAGGGGAAGGCACCGATCAAAAGCTTCCACGGTGTTATACAGGTTTTTTCTGGTTTCATTCTCTTTTCATCGAATCAGCATGTGTCCTTGTTAGGCACTAACTGAATCATATTCTCTCGCCTGTGCCGACTGCTCCAATTTCTGTTAGGTCACCGTGTAATGTACAGCAAGAACCCCTTTATTCGACTGCAAGGCAAGAGCCATGACGTCAGCGCCGACAACGAGCATGAACACGAAGCAGTCTTGCTAGGCGCCATCAGCGCTGCGACGAATTTATTGCGTGCTTGTTGGATTGAACTTATTTGTTTGCCGCATCAAACAAAGCTACCGCGGGTCAACGGCAGTTAGGTGCTTTGCGCGCTCCCGCGGGAGTTTGAGCCGACCGGCAGGCAGTCGGGTGCTGCGCCAGCGGGGCAAAGGGGAGGGAGAGTGGCGTGCTCTGACAGCAACGCTCCTTCCGGGAAGACCAGAGGGGTGCGTCCTCCTGTCGGCTCGGACTGAACGGACATTACGGCGCAGCACCGGAAGCTAAGAGGGAACTGTGGCATCCGGTAGTCCGAACAGGGAAAACCGAACACGAAGCGTCATTGCATGGACACTGCGGTGATGGGCTGCAACTCCGCTTCGGAAGCGGCACTCGTCGGAGTAAGACGTGGCAACTGCAAAAAGTCTCGACCTCAAAATTTCGACTTCACTGAATGACGACCTCACTCAACCTCAAACTCACGCGTGAGGTTGAGGTCTGATTTACTGACCTCACTCACAAAATTTCGAGCCGTCGCCGACCTCACCTCCCGACGTTGAGGTTGAGGTCAATTTGAGATTGAGGTCGACCTCATGAGGTTGCCCACCTCTGGCCACGAGTGAACGATAAGGGGATAGTTGGTATGACATGATTACAAGACATAAAACTTTGCAGAGGACAAGACACAGAAGAGAAGCAAACAGGACGAGCTCGTCCTGTTTGCTTCGCTCCTGTGTCTTGTTTCCTGCTCAGTTTTATGTTTTGTAATCATGCCTGCCAGGATTTTTAAGACATACGAATACATTATTTTATTTTAAAAAATACATATTTCACTTGTCCAGACAGTGCATAGCGTTATCTAATACACAATGGCATTGTCAGTGACAATACAGTTATTATTGTTGCGTTTGATCCTTCCACAAATTCTATGAGGAGGCCGCGCTACAACATGAACAAAATTTCTGGCTACGCCACTGTGTACAGGCCTCTAGAATTTTGCCTCCATCGAAATTCGACCACCGCGGCCAGGATCGAACCCGCGTCTTTCCAGTCACTAGCCGAGCGCCATAAGCAGTGAGCTACCGAGGCGGCTTTTTGCCTACTTTTCTACTTAAGTTGAGAATGTATTCTGGATATTATACTTCAAGAGAAAAAGCAGGAAGTACGCTTGACGCACAAAATTATGGTGTAATCATTAATTGAATCCTCATTCTCCATTTCACGTCTCGAGGGACCAGTATACATGGCTACACTTTCGTGTAGGTATTCGTTCGTGTTAGTGCTATTGTCGATCTGCTCATGTCAGCCGGCACGTAGCTGGGGAACGCGCGTGGTTTCTGCCCATTGCGTCGCTCACTTCCCCTTTCGCGCCAAAAGGGAACCGTATCAGTCCACTTTCGAAATGCTGCCGCGAATCTTGTTGGACCACGTCGCACGACTGTGCAGAGCCTGTATCGCGACGCGGAGCGGCTACAGCGCCGCGCGTCCAGGCGACCCGCTTGCATATATACGCTCAAGCCGCTGGCAAATCGCCCGTTTTTTTTTTTTCGCGCAGGGTCTCTTCGGGCAAAGTCGCGAATGCGCTCGCTATCAGAAAGAGCCACCGGCAGCAAATACCGCGGAGTAAGCGAAAGCAGCGTCGAGCCGAGACGCGCCCATTCCTCAGTGCTCTTCCGTCATGGGAACCAAAACGAGCAGCAAAGCAAGCACCGAGGCATTTCCCGCCAAACCGTCTCCGACAAAACACAAGCCATAAAAGGCAGCGAGTCGCCAAACGGCGATTCGTGTGGCGGGTGGCGCTTCTCTGATATTAATCGGGAGCCGGTTCTGGTCGTATTCTGACGATAGTGATCCGGTCACGATGTTATCGGCGCCACTATATTTAGCATTCCTGTTCCAGTGCACTGGCCTCTCGGCGTCGAAATATAGCAGCTGCGATCACCGACCACTCGCCCTTCCCTAAAGCTTCGGGATCGCAGTGCATCGCACTGCTTGCGCAACTAGGATACGCGCAACAAGAAAAATTTAAGTCACGTGCGTATCTCAAGCTTCCGTATACGTGAAGATGACTTCCATTTCAATGAACTAACGGCTCCCTGGAAGAAAAAAAAATTCTGCTGCCCCGCTTTGGCCATTCACCGAAGTGCATCAGCAATCGCCGTTCGCGCGCGCATAGAAAAAAAAATTCGCGAGCTCTCTCTTTATACTTTCTCATGAAGACTTAAGAAATGAATTCCTAATACCCCATGCACACGGGAATCCGGGCGAATTATAGCCAGTCTGTCGACAATGCTACGGTGTTACTCTGGGCGCTGTGGTTAAGTAGCTTACATTTCAACTTTGGCGCGCAAAAGCGGGGGATGGTGCAGCGCCACAGCTTATATGAAATATTGCGCCGTTGCAGGTTCGCGTGAAATCGCAAATAGAGAACAATCTCCTCCTATCCTCTCTTCCTGTCCCCTCACCTCTTTCATTTCATTTCTCCATTTTGCCTGCTATCCTTTATTTCCGCTGCCCCAGCTCAGGTGCTTCAGTATCGACGGCAGATGCCGGGGCTAGCAAAAAATCTTTTCCTTCCTTTTTATTATTATTTTAGCAAAACCACTTACTACTTACTACTCGAGCGCAGCGGGCTCCGATGTCGTCTGCGTGCGTGCGTGTGTGTGTACGTGTGCGTGTGTGTGTGCGTGTGTGTCAAAACGAGCCCCTCATTTCCTTTACCTTGTCTGCTAATAGCTTAACGAGGGTCTCGGTTCTGGCAGTCTTGATGCATAGGTAGCATAAGAGGGCTCTCGCACAGTTTCCGCCCTCGCCGTTAGATGACGTTCCACGTCACACTCGCGGTATTACAGGACGTGCTACGTCCACCGCTATGGACGAGGTGGCGCTGGTGAACACTCTCAAGGTTCGCTTACACCCAATACACATAAATACCCACGAGAGCAGCATATTGGACAGCCGTCGCCGTAGCTCAGTTGGTAGAGCACCGGGCGCGATATTCGGAGGTCGTGGGTTCGGATCCCACCGGTGGCATGGTTGTTTTTTATGCTGCTTTATAAGTAGTTCATTAAGCGATAGATTAATGTAAGTATTATTATCCCACTGAAAAGCACAACACATTATAAAAAAAATTAAACATTCCCCTATGCACCTTGGTTTCGGTGGCTTTTGGCTCCCTCCGTAAGTTTGTCAAAACGAGCCCCTCATTTCCTTTACCTTGTCTGCTATATATATATATATATATATATATATATATATATATATATATATATATATAACGAGCCCCTCATTTCCTTTACCTTGTCTGCTATATATATATATATATATATATATATATATATATATATATATATATATATATATATATATAACCGAAAATTGAAGAAACATAACAGGATTTAATTCACGACGTTTCGGCTGGAGGACCAGCCTTTTTCGAGTGTAGTACAGCGTTTGAAACACGCAGTTTTTATAGAGAATGCGCGAGGTACAAAGTTTACAAGTTTACAGCAAAGCACGAGTTCAGAACACTAGGAGGGGAGGGAAGAGACCAGGAAGAACATTTTTTTAACGAAGGAAGATATATATATATATATATATATATATATATATATATATATATATACACATTGCCATCATACATCAGCTCAGAGCCGGCTCATTATACAGCGCGCTCGGTTTAGGAACCGTGCGCGTACCGGCTAAACTACTCCCCGTGGAAAAATTGCAGCCACCGTGACCGCGTGACGGTGAATGCCTGAGCAGATTCACCTCTGCCCCACGCATGCGCGAGGGTATTTACGCAAAGTGAAAGCAAGCAACGGTGGGGCGATGCCGATTTCAACACCACTTGCCGGTCTGTTCGCTTCGCCGTCGGCCGGGATTGCGGCTGTTTTATGAGAAGGGGCAGAAATTGCCGTCACATGAAAGCTCGTTGCCTCCTTTGGGTTTATTTGCAGCGCTTGGAAGTTGTGAGGCGGCGTATTCCGCAAACAGGACACTTAGCGGCCAAAAAAAAAAAAAAAACAAACTGAACCTGCAATGGTGCGGTACTCTTTCCGTTAAATGTTTTCTACATGCGCTTAAAGAGTGTTGCGCGATGATGCTGATTAGCCAGATTCCAGCAGCCACGTTCTTGCAATCACTACCTGTGTATAAGACCACAATCTTTTGTTTCTTCTCCTGACGGCTGCAATTTCGCTGGGTTCACCTTTTGAGTCTTGAAAGGGTCTTTGGGGCTTAACGTCCCGAAGCTGCATGCAAGGGAGCTATGAGGGGCGCCGTAGTGAAGGGCTCCTATTACCGACTACCTGTATTCGCACAGCACGCGAGGATCTTGCTCATTTCGCCTTCATCGCAATGCGGCCGCCGCGGCCGGGACTTGGCGATTTTTATCGATGAACTTTTAACTTCCAATGTTTCACTCTGGGGTGCGACACCGGCTGCCTGAGAGCCCCATGTGGAATTCCATTTTACATTTCGCCTCTGACGAATTGCGACGGAGTTCGAAACGCCGCGCTTAGCAGCAGAAAGGATGCAGATAAAAGCTGCAACTTTACTATCGAGCATTGTGCATTAATTAATATCATTTAAATGATCTATCTCTGAAAGTTTTCACCAGTTTGCTGCATGCTTTATAGTACCGTTGCAACCAGGAAGAAACTACGCTGCACTTGGATTAATTCTATCATTTGCGACGTAATCGTACGCAGGGTACGCTTGCAGTCACATGGCGTTTGTAATTAACCCTGCAATGCTCAGGCAACGGAAACGCCTGATAAAAATCACGAACTTCCGGCATTTCATCACTAGGGTCTCCACATATCAAAAATTTAAAAAAAGTGGTAGATATTTAAAGAAAAATATCATTACTGCAAAACTGAAATTATCAAATTATGGTAGTCTCCGAATGCTTGACAACGATAAAACTGCGTTGAAATACGCTGGCGCATACAATTAACCAATAGCAAAATGCAAAACTGCTGCATCACCTGCCGCTGCAGTATCAAGGCAACGGAAATTTTATGCTGCTTTGGCTTTAGGGTCAGATTTTGCAGCGAGTTATCTTCCAGCAATCCTCCTGCAACTTTGGCTGCTGGCGCTTTGAACTTGCTTTGATAAGTGTGTTGGAAAAGGGTGTGTCTGCAGTAACGTGAAGGACCGATATACTTCCGTAATCACAACTGAAAACTATTTACATTTTTGCGTTCTTTATCGTCTGCATCTTGAACCAGGGCATTACGGGGTTTAAGGTAAGTTTGTTTTTCTCGCAATTTGATGCCATATCGTGATTGGCGCAGGCTATCTACGAAGCGAAGAAACAGAAGAGTTTGCACTGCGTCCGCTAAAAGGCGCTTCTTTTGTGTTTGTCGCTAACAGGGCAAAAAAAAAAAAGAAAGATCAGCAACTGTCGAGAGACAAACGGTGACCTGTGTGTATACAGGGTGTTTCACGTAAGAGTTTACACAATTTTTTTAAGTAGGGTTTTTGAGTTAGAATATGAACACTGGTTTTGGGGAAAGGGAAATGGCGCAGTATCTGTCTCACATATCGTTGGACACCTGAACCGCGCCGTAAGGGAAGGGATAAAGGAGGGACTGAGAGAAGAGAGGAAGAAAGAGGTGCCGTAAAGTGAAGGGCTCAGGAATAATTTCGGCCACCTGGGGATCTTTTACGTGCACTGACATCGCACAGCAAACGGGCGCCTTTGCGTTTCGCCTCTATCGAAACGCGGCCGCCGTGGTCGGGGTCGAACCCGGGTATTCCGAATCAGTAGCCAAGCGCTCTAACCACTGAGCCGCCGCGGCGGGTTTTTGAGTTAGACTAGCGCTTTTTTCGGCATAGCATTGCCTGCGGTGTAGAACATCAAAATACAGCTAAGACGTGCTAACTAGCTGGCTGGTTAACTAATACTGAATAGTTAACTTTTACTGTTAGGCTCCTTAATTATTGAGCGGCAAGTAGCTCACCGTAGGTGTAGTAACCATATAAATTTTTAGACTTTAGAAAACGCGGTTGCAATCAAAGCTGTGGCCCAACAAATTCAGGCTACATCGCGCCAAAGTACATGCGCTTTCGAGAAGCTTGCAGGGAAAGCAACCTCTCCAGTGCACGTAACTCGTCGAAATAGCAAAAATTGTTGGGCCGGAGCGCCATATCAGTTTTCGAAATTTTGAAAACTAATATGGTTATTACCTACGGTGGGCTACACGCCTCTCAGTAATTAAGAAGCCTAACAGTAATAGTTAAAAAGTTAAATATTCAATATTAGTTAAGCAGCCAGCTAGTTAGCACGTCCTATAGCTGTATTCTGATGTACTGCACCGCTGACAGTGCTATGCCGAAAAAAGCGCTGGTCTAGCTCAAAAAGCCTATTTTCGAAAATTGTGTACAGTCCTATGTGAAACCCTCTATATATACAGCTGCCTACAGGCGGATGGAAAGAACAAAAATAAAACGCAGTGAGAAAGAAGCTCGGATCGTTGGTAGACCGAAAGACACGCCCTAAATACGAGTCAACGGCAGGGCTCGGCTGATGTCTCTAAGTTATAAGGAAAGCGCCAGTGTCGTTATTTATGCGGCATTTTGTCTGGCTCGCTCAGACCACACCTTGTTTGACCCCAAAATGCTTTGCTGCCGACCGCGCCGAGCTTACACCGTGCTGCAGCAGATGATTACACGTTGTTTCATGGAGGTATTGTCGTTACTTAAAATGGTCAGTGAGAGCAGTAATATAATAAATTAATAAAAAATTAGGGAAAAGATGACACAGAGAGAGCTTTCTGTGTATTACTGGCGCAAAGTGCGTCCAGTTTGGTGCTCACTATGTAGTATGTCCTTGAAAAGAACGGCAACAAAGTTCTAAGGAAAGCCGCTGGTGCTAACTTGTTCGAAGCTTGATTCGAAGTGGAGGGCAAGGAAGGATCAGTAATGCGGTACAAAATCACGCGCGGACGCGCATTTTACCGTAAAAAAGCACACCATACCCTCCTTCTACAGACGGGCGTATTATGTACGATGTGACATGGCGAAGCGGTAGATACCGAATAAATGGCAAAAATGTGCGTGCGTGCGTGGCGTGCGTGGTGCGTGCGTGGTGTGTGTGTGCGCATGCGTGTGTGTGTGTGTGTGTGTGTGTGCGCGCGCGTGCGTGCGTGTACGTGTGCGTGCGTGCGTGCGCGCGTGTGTGTGTGTGTGTGTGCGCGTGTGTGTGTGCGTGCGTGTACGTGTGTGTGTGTGTGTGTGTGTGTGTGTGTGTGTGTGTGTGATGTGTGTGTGTGTGTGTGTGTGTGCGCGCGTGTACGTGTGTGTGTGTGTGTGTGTGTGCGCGCGCGTGTGTGTGTGCGTGTGTGTGTGTGTGTGTGTGTGTGCGTGCGTGCGTGCGCGTGCGCGTGTGTGCGTGCGTGCGTGCGTGCGCGCGCGCTCGCGAGAAACTTCTTACACTTGATGGCCGAAATCATAATGATCAAATTGGGTGCACCTTGAATAATTGTCCACGAGAGCGTAAGAACAATTTGTCTTCATCGAGTGTCTCGCTTCCCTCTATATCGTACAGTGGCTGGCACCGGCGTGCCCGGCATGTCTCCCCTCCAGTTTGTTTCGTCGCGGTAACATTCTTCACCAAGAAATATCCATAGCGCAAACAATTTAAAATTAGACAACACTTTGGCAACATTGCGTAAATCGCAAAGATCAGCTAGAGCTATTGTAAAAGCTCTCAATTTTAATCTCTAACCCTTTCCCCGTTTCTGTGACCCCTTCATGTAACCCGGTGTAAGACTGCTACTGCGCATTTTCTTATAACTAGGGGTGTGCATACGATACGGTCCCGAATCGAATACTGAAAGTCAACCTTAGCTACTGAATCGAATACGAATAGTGAATTAAAAAGCCGAATCGAATACAAATCCAATGGCGAAAGAATCAAATAGAATATGAATCGAATATTCCCATGATTATTCGCACTTGCGTGATTATTCGTACAAAGCTAACCTTCATGCAAAACAGCGAGGCGCCTGCAGTGTCGCTTAAGTCATGGAGTTAAAGCTGTAGCTCCACTAGGGGACACGCATGGATGAAGCAAAGAACTCAGAAGCGGCGGTTCCGTCATGTTTTTTGAAGCCGGACGTGAAGGCTACCCCCCCCCCCCCCCCCTTACTTGGCCGCCGTCTCGGCGCGCTTGCGCATGCGCAGCAGACGATGCAGCAGACCATGCAGCAGACGACGCCGCTGCGAAAGCGCGTCACTTCCGGCACATTTTTGGCGTGCAGCTCGGATAGCGAGGGCCTCCTGAGCTTTCCTTCCTCCATGGGGACACGCAACACGAAGCCAGTATAACTCTATGACCGCCTTGTCATACGCATAGGAAAATTACTCTTTTCACCTTATCACGGCAGGGAACAAACTATAGCGGCTCATCTCGGATGATGAGAGTTACGAGTCATGACCTCCGAAATCGGGCATGGAGGCAGGGGCAGAAACCTGCCGCGAAGCACTGTTTTGAAGGCTATATGTATGATCATCATCATTATGAACGCTGTCACACGACCAGACTACGTAGCGGCGCTGAACCCACTGTAGCTGAACCTTCCTTCCCGCGCTGACCGATAGCGGCGGCAGCATGCTGCGCAGCGTCGGAGTGGGCCCTATTTTTGAAAAAGTCGCCGAAGGAAACTACAGCGTTCCCTATTCGAACTTCGCGCCAATTATTTGAAAACGATTCGAATACTTGAGAACGTATTCGGTTCGTTTGGAATAATTTTAAACATGCACTATTTGATTCGTTCAGCGAAGCGATTAGGAGGACATTCAGTTCGCTATTCGAAAGTTTCCAATATTTGCACAACTCTGTTTATGACTGCTTTTCACGCCTACGCGGATGCACACACTCTGTGGCTTCGGCAGAGAGAGGACATTCGTGCCTCGCGATACAGAGCAGGCGCTCAGCTCACTGGAGTTTCGCGCGCGAGGCCTGCCCCGCCTACCCGTAAGCCGCCACTGTGCCGCGACCAACCTTCTCAACAAATTCTTATTTCTCTCTATTTGTCTCTGCCTTGCTCGAATGAGCCGCTAATTTCCTCCTTTGTTCTAAACACACTGCTGCAAGGGTCTCAGTTAGACGTATTATTTGCATTAGTTGAGAAACAATTGAACGCTGTGAGCATGCAGGTGACTATAATGTGTCAGCATCCGTATAGGTTTGTTCGTCGATTCACAGAGGACTGGTTTGTCCACTTTTCCATCGCATAGCAGCAGGATTGCGGCTTTCTTCCAGCAGATCGAAGCCTGTCGGCAAGGTTGCATGGGACCAGGAAAGATATCCAAGGTCATATATAGTTTGGTTCAGGTTTCGCGTTTATCTCAGCTTGATGTGTATCTTGCATTACACTCGTGTATATCGCTCCAGGTTCAACCGGATAAAAACTACAGATCGCTGGGAGGCTTCTGTTCACATGTACTTCCTCTGTGAGCCAGCCAGCTCTCAGCCTTGCCCCCGCATTGCCGCGATCTGCGGACGGGGACATTCCTCTAATGCCGCAGGCTTTAGAGAAAGCTTGCCTCCACGCCGACTAGTTTACCGGGGGCGTTGTGCACCGCGCATGTATAGTATACGTGCACGGTTTCAAGGGATCTTACAGAGAGAGGCGTTTGGAATCAGTGCGTACCACTGCTAAGTGTAGTAGTGTTCATTCCCGTTTATACAGCCCACAGCGAGCGACAAGTAAAAGGTTAAGATTTATGATAATGACGTAATGACGAGGGTGGTGTGTGTGACGGGACGTCTTCTGGTACGGTTGGAATACACAGCGAACTGCTTTCATGCAACAAAGTGCCAAAGCTGTCCACGCAAAAAAAGTGTAATCGCCATTTTGAGATGAAAATAACTCTGGGGCTGTTCATTCCTTGCGTTTTGTATCCGACTGTAACGCGCATGGAGCTTTCAGACTGAACTTTCGTGTGGGGAAAAATATATGTGTATATATAATGTGTAGCCACCTCCAAAGGGAGCGTAGGTAGGTAGCTACGGATAAAACAATGTGTTAACGTAAAGAGCTGCCTGCCACAGATAAAACTCGGCTGTGCACGGCTCTTGTACGGACTGAGCCTGCGCCGTCGTGGAAGTGTAAATATATGTCTAGCAAGCATATTTGAAGGACTCAGGAAGGGAACCGGCTAATCTCAAAAGAAAAGAAATGAGTGTGCTCGTCTGCATGATCTAGTGCTGGCACCCGCGCGTCCTGCTTCAGTACTCGGGTCACGGAAGGAGTACGCTAGTTCCCAATCGAATACCTGCAAGGACAACCTAAGCGCCTCCACAGCGCGTACAAAACAGGCACGCGCCCAAACGAAGGGTTTGCGATAAACGAGAGAAGAGCCCATGCGGACAAGGAGCCAACTGTGGTTTAGCGGAGATGGCTGGATGTGCCGCCAGATACAGAAAGGCCTACCATCGTGCCTGGATGTAAGCCGCAGTATCGGCCTGCGCGGATCTTAAACTGCGCCGGAAAAGGAAGCAGCCAAACGAACTCGTTTCCTAAGCCGGGTAGATGTGCAGGCTTTGCGCCTATTTCCGTCTTCCTGGCGCCACTGCTTTCAGGCCGATAGGACTTCCGGTCGTGGCTGCTGGCGCGATTCAAAGTGCACTTCCGACCGTGCGATACCCTGTGTTCCTGTCGTGTTCTGCCCGGCGAGCGGACGTGTCGCGTGAATGATGCAAATGCAGCTCGCCAGTTTGTTCAACGTTACGTCTATACCACGCCAAGGGTACCTTATGATGTCATGCTCGGTTGTATTGTAGGACAGACACGCAGAAGTTCCGATAATTTGCAAATTTAAATTTAATGCATGCTAATTATGGTGATCATAGACTCCCATTTCTAACAGGATGTCGTTTTACTTATTTATTTATTTTCAGTGCACCCTGCAGCGCCGAAGCATTATAGGAGTGGAGAGGGTACAACATTAAAGTGACGATCAGTTAAATAAATTCCCATGAGAGAAAGAACAAAAAAGGGGGAGAATACGAAGGAGTAGTGTATCAAGATAAATAAACAAAAAATATACAAGAGGAGGGGCAACAGTGCATTTGGTCAACAAATGATGGTTTGAAAGAACAGTAAAATCACAAATCATTCATTAGCCGTAAAAATACCTTTTGATGAACGCTCACAACCTTAACCAGCAACTTGTTCCAGTCAGAAATAGAACGTGGAAAAAATGAGTACTTTTTATAGTTCGTTATACAGGTAATTTTCCGTATTTTAAAAGTGTGGTCTGTTCTGTTAGAAATATAGTGAGATGCTTTAAAGGGATACTGAGCAGAACTCTATCAATTTTTTATTCTTAGCAAAATCTGATAGTTCGGCATTTCATGGCTTCGTTGCCGCTTGTCCGGCCGCGAAAGATGCATTTATTTCGAAGAAATTTGGATTCGAAGATGAAAAAGTTTTTCCCACCGCTCTGATTCAAACTCAGGGAACTCTTATGACGCCACGGCAACTCTTATGACGTCTCAGAACGGAGTGACGTGACACGTGACGTAAACGCAGACTCCGTGATTTCTGACGGCTAGCGGTTCGGTGCGCAACCTTCCTTTGCCAGCCTCAGAGATTCGCGACATCCATGAACTAAGTAGAACTCCTCCAAGGTGGCGCCTATTGTCCTAGGAAGTCATTACGCCTGTACTTGCGAGATTGGCCTGTGGCGGCGACACCTGTATTTTGGTTCTTGCTATTTTCTACATTACAAGAACTTTGTTTTCAGTAAAAGTGGCGCTTTTGTGATCAGGAGCTGCTATTCTATCGATACAAGCCAATTTCAATTTCTCCTCAGTGTCCCTTTAAGGTACTTTTCCATATCAATGCCTGTCCTGTCGGTGTATATTGAGTGCAGAAGTGAGCCTTTGCTTCTGGCGTCTTATCTCAAGCGGTTCTAGTTCGATGTGTTTCTTTATCTGTGCTATGCTGACATGTCTGGAGTACTGCCTTGATATAAATCTAGCTGCGCGGTTTTGTGTTGCTTCTAATTTACCAATCAGGTGCCGCTGGGGCGGATCCCGCACTGAGGACGCATATGCCAATTGAGGCCTTACTAGTGACTTGTATGTTCCATTTGTAATAATCTTAGGAGCATCCCCAAGGGTCTGTATTAGTAGGTTGAACATTTTCCCAGTTTTTTTGAAGGTTATTTCGATACGATTTGAAAAAGACAGATCAGCGGTTAGTAGAACACCTAGATATTTAACATCATTTGCCGTACTGAGAATGGTATCACCTAGTATGTATGTAGATTCAGTGGGAATCTTAGACTTAGTAAATGCTACCCGGTAACATTTATTGGTATTCAGGCCAAGTTGACTGGTTTGGCTCCAGGAAGCTATGCTGTTCAGGTCTTCCTGGAGAGCATCTACATCATGTTGGTTACGGATTGATCTGTAAACAACGCAGTCGTCTGCGGATAGCCTTATTTGTGAAGAAATGTTTGAAGCGATATCATTTATACAGATTAAGAAGAGTAGCGGTCCCAGCATCCAGCATTGCTGCACTCCCAAAGTGACTTGAACAAAACTAGAATTTTCACCTCCAATTACCTCTCACTGTATTGTGTCGCTCAGGTGGTTTTAAATTACTTTCGTTACCTTGTTATCCGTATTAAGAGTTCTCATTTCGTGCTTTAATAGTTTATGTGAGACGGAATCAAACGCTTTGCGATAGTCGAGAAAATTTGTAAAGTTCAACCATCTGAGTGCATGACGCGTTTTCGCGGAATTCATGCTGGTTGGGAAAGAAAAAAGCTGCTTTGTTCTAAGTGCCTAATGTATTGCTGTAAGGTATGTGCTCAAACACTTTACAGCATATGAAACACAATGAGATTGGCCCATAGTTGTTTACAGAGAATTTGGGGCCATTTTTGAAAACTGGTACGACATAGGTTTTTTCCCAATCTTTAGGCTGCTTTCGAGTGTTTTGCGAAAAAATTATTTGCATGTATTGAGATACACTGAAAGAACAGGCTTTGACTATCAAAGGAGAGATTCCATCTGGACCAGTTGCTCTGGTTTCATTAATGGAGTTTAGACACTTCCTGATACCCTCAAATGTGACAATGATTGAAGGCATTACGTTTTGCTCACTGGAAGTAGTGCTGGTAAAAGTGTCTTTTTTTTTCAGAAATACTGACTTAACGTAATTATTAAAACAGTCAACTTTGGCGTTATTTTCAGACATTTGGATTCCATCATGAAGAATACTCGGAATACCTGTTCTCTCCTTGCAAATGTCTAGGTAGCTCCAAAAGCCTTGTGATTAGTGTTAATAGATTCAGCGAGTCCGGGGAAGTAGATGACTTTGGCGGCAGCGATAGCTTCGGTATAGGCTGTATACAGCTCTTGTAGACGGCGCTAAAGTGTGCTTGAAGGATTGTTTTTGTATTCTTGATAAGCACGGGTCCTTTACATTCATTTTTTAAATTTTATGATGTCTTTGAAAGGAACGTGTTTTGGAGCTTCATTTCTCGCGCGCAAACCTTGAACAGGTCATGTTGCGGAGCATATATGACCTTGAAGCGGCCTCAATTAACAAAAGAAAAGACAATTGTCGTGTAGGCGGGAATCGAACCCAGGCCTCTGCCATGCGAGACGGGGACGCTTCGCACCTTCGAAATCAATGAGCAGCCGAGCACCACAACCACTGAGCCACTACGGCTGCTTTTTCTGAAAGCTGAATTAAAACCAGAATTGCATGCCTAAGATATGCCCTTACGTTGTATTTGTATATGTAAGCACATGTATAGCCACTCTTGCGATTAAAAACTCTTAGAGGTGACTGCACGACTAACACATTCTTATTTGACGTAAGGGCATTTCTTAATCGTACAAGTTTCGTTTTTAATTCCGCCTTCCTTGAGAGTGTAGTAACGCTATGATGAAAATTACATTAAGCGACTGTTTCCCAATGAAGCAACTTACTATCCATCGTTTTGGAAGGTTATACAGGCGTCCGTTCTTCTTAGAAGGAAACGGCTGTCATGAAAGAAATAAATGTATAGCTATATAACAGTTGATTTATTTTACTCTATTTACTTCAGGGATGAACCCTACACTGTTTGCGATCCGATACTGTGGATACTCGAATGTGAAATAAGTTGCTGTGCCTCATGCATTT
Organism: Amblyomma americanum; assembly: GCA_030143305.2. NCBI lineage: Eukaryota > Metazoa > Arthropoda > Arachnida > Ixodida > Ixodidae > Amblyomma > Amblyomma americanum. The sequence goes on from JARKHS020033744.1 coordinate 16,159, forward strand.
ACTCATGTCATTGTCCTTGCTAACTTGGCTTCAGAGCAAAATTGAAATCGTTGTTCTCTATAGTCAAACCATGAAATGCTTCTAAGACTCAATGATCTTGCATGCCTTTTAATAATTACCACATGGATAACCAGTTCTTGGACTGTATGCTAACAAAACCTACAATTTAAGGACTCTCACTGAGAAGGTAACTTGGAACGGGAGTTGAATAACAAAGCGCGTTGTTGTTTTTAGTCTATTTATAATTGGTAAAAACACAAGATTTCCATGCCATTGTGAAACCTGCTATCACAATATTCGATGCTAGCACACAAAGGGCCAGATTAGTGCCGCGTACTTTATTCCTCGTGCATGTTAAGTTACAGTTGAAGCTCAACTGACAAGAAGCAGCTGGCGAGATTTTAGGCATCTTGAATAAACAGCGCGAACAAAGACGAGCACAAAAGACACGAAAGCAAACGACACGGCGCTGTCTTTCGTGTCTTTTGTGCTCGTCTTTGTTCGCGCTGTTTATTCAAGATGCTTAACCAACTAGCCCGCCAAAACGTGTTAACGAGATTTTAGGCGAATTGCATAATTTCGTTTTCCAGTTAGTGCCGGAACACGAGCGTAATGTTCGCGAGTATTTATCTGAGCACATCAGATGAAGCATCACATGACCGCATCAGCATGACGACGAATTCCCGCATTGTCATGGATGTTGACGGTGAATGCCGTGCGAATACAACAGAACAGAGCGCTACACAAAACGGCGAGGAAAAACTTTCGTATTGGCAAATAAAGTAAACGACACGTGAGTCGCAAGTGACCAAGCCATAAGGAAGAAAAAAAAAGAAACCTTGAAGTGTTGCGCTTTAAACTCCGAAACGGACACGCAGCGGCTTCTAAACGAGCAAACACGCGTTCTTACGCGACCAACACGCTGAGCGCTCCTATCCTCGTAAAAAGACGGGCGCCATAAAAACAAGCGACGCTCTATAAATATAATGCGGGTAACGCGTCTGCCCATTATAGCGCGCGTGATGCAAACGTGCTCACGGCGGTATATGGGGCCCCTAAACACGAGCGTTTCGCCTTTTCCGCCACGTCTCGGCACCCTCCGCCTGTTCCCCAAATGGAGCAGCGCGCTCTATCCGGAGCTGCATGCCCGTATGCCAGGCGCGCAGAATGGCGCGCACGAACATCGTTTTTTGAGAGATGTGAAATGCTGATTATTCCCGCCGTGTGAAGCCATCTCGCGTCCGCAAACAATATGCAAAGAGGCGCCATTTAACGTGTAATGCGCGCGCGCGAGGCGTGAGCTCGACGGAGCGTCCCTAAAAGCGAACGCAACTCTGCGCAGCTTCCGCGGAGGACGACACGCATCCCGGGGCTAATGTCGATGGTAATGGGGGGCCGCGCTTCCTCGTTGGTGCAAATGGAACACGTGCAGCACGGTGGGGAGGAAGTCGCGCGGGTTGTTGGGTTTGCTGGCCGGCCGTCTTCGGCGCTACCCTGCAGGTGGCCTCGTGAATCAATAGGACACTTTCAAGCGGTTAAATGGCGCTGCGCTGCGATTTCCTCTATGACTCTGCGAATTCAGAGTCTGCGTCCACATTTGTAGACACGACCTGAACACTGCGAAATACTCGCATGCAAGTCGCGAGATCCAGTGACCTGGACGCAGCGAAATGAGCCTAAATCTGAAAAACGTTGTGTAGAAACATACATCAAGTCAGGCGTAAGAAATGAGCGCAGAAAATCCCTTTCTAAATGGATGCCTCTGTGTTTTACGGTAGACCTCTGGTATAAGGCTCCGGTGAGTTGGCGTTTTCGTTTGCTTGTTTCGTTAGCGTCAGCCCTTTAAAGTTAATAAAGTGAGCTGATTTGTTTACATAACTTCTTACGACAGAAATGAGTGTCGAGATCAGTCTTGATTAACGCTGCACTGGACAGAAATTGTGTAATTAAATATAAAGGGAATTAGTGCGACCAGGCGCTGACGCCTGGACAGTCTGCCTCGCAAGATGCCGCGTGCGTACACTGCCCCGTTACACCTACTTTCATCTGTGCTACATAATACACGTCAAAGCAATATCAAGGGCGACACTTTATTTGCTCACAGTCCCCGATTACACCCCAAGAACGCCTGAGTAGTGTACTTTATGTTTCTCTACCAAGTAGCTCCCTCTGGACGCATGATCCTTTAAGCGGCTTTTAAAAATCCATTCAGAAGACAAAAATAAATTTGGGTCCTGAACGCGCGCTAGGTGTTCCCCTTCATGTTGCTTGCATCTGTACTTCACCTCGCGTTGCGACAACGGGTAAGGATAGGTGGCAAAGTTTTGTCAAAGCACAGTGCTGTAGTGACGCTTGATTGCATGAATGTTGGACCGCGCGCTGCTGGTATCAAGTCCTGTCTGTTGCAAGCATGTCTTTGTCCTGTCTTTGTTCGCTCTATTCGCGAAAAAAATAGAAAACGCGAGGCAGAGCGCAGTCCTCCAGGGTGAGGGACAAGTGCGACTTCGCCGCGTCTCTTCTTGCACGGCGGAGATTGCGGGGACGTAGTATACAAAGGCCCGACCTATGCGCGGTAGTCTCGCGTTATGTTTGTACAAGCCAGTGTGGCGGCCTGTTTCTATTTTTAGACGCCGTCATTCACTGAAAAGGCTGCGTTTCTATGGCGCTTTTCGGGAAATGGCGCCCATTCAAAGCGGGCCCTGTACGGCGCCGACAATAAAGCTCGAATTCAGCGGCACGTTAAGCAGTTCGTACCTGAGCCGCTACCATAGGGCCACCGCCATCCTTCCTCTGCGCGTGTTTTCCTGGCTCCCTCGCCGACCGTGTACAAGGGTGAAGAGGAAATGTCTGGGCATTGACGGAGCACGTGCAAAAGCTCGCGTACATTCGTGAATAAGCTTGTCTAGAGCGTTAGGACGGTGTGCTGCGGAACAAAGAAAGTGGAATCATGGTTCAGCTGTTCTTTTTTTTTTAATCGGCATACGGTGTTCCTGCCAGCACAATGTGCGCTTCTATCCGCTTTCGTTCGAGTGCAACCATTGGTTGCGGAACCCAGTACATACTGAGATTTTGCTTCCTTTGAGCCACAGATCACCGCCCGAGCATTCTAGATAAGCCTCAACATAACAGCTTACTCTGTGTTGCCTACAGAGTATTTACTACGTTAATCGCTAATAGAGTAAGGACAACCTTGTACTTCAGTCAACCAAAGGGCCAGGCAGGCTTTCGTAAAGGCTACTCGACAATAGACCATATTCGCACTATCAATCATGCAATAGAGAAATGCGCAAAATACAACCAACCCCCACAATAGCCTTCATAGATTACGAGAAACCATTTGACTCCGTAGAAACCTCAGCAGTCGTGCAGGCATTAATGAAATCAGGGTGTAGATGAGCCTTATGTAAAAATAGTGGAAGATATCTGTAACGGCTGCACAACTATCATAGTGCTTTATATAGTCAGCAATAAAATTCCAATAAGGAAGGGTGTCAGGCCCCGAGACACGATCTCGCCAATGCTATTCACCGCATGTTTACAGGAGGTATTTTGAGGCCTGAATTATGAACAGTTGGCGTTAAGAGTTAACAGTGAATACCTTAGTAATCTGCAATCCGCTGATGACTTCGCCTTGCTGAATCACTCAGGATATAAAATGCAAAGCATGATCAATGAATTAGATAAGCAGAGCAGAACGGTGGGTCTAAAAATTAATATGCAGAAAACCAAGGTAATGTTCAACAGTCTCGCAAGGGAACAGCAGTTTACAGTTTTTTAGCGAGGCGCTGGAAATGGCAAGCGAATGTATCTACTTAGGGCAGGTAGTGACAGCTGATCCGGATCATGATAGCGAAATAACTAGGAGGATAATAATGGGGTGGAGGTTCTCTCAGATCATGAATGGCAGGTTACCAATATCCCTCAAGAAAAAAGTGTACAACAGCTGTATCTCACCGGTACTCACCTATAGGGCAGAAACGTGGAGGCTAACGAAAAGTGTTAAACTTAAATTGAGGACAACTCTGCGAACTATGGAAAGGAAAATTACAGGTGTAACGTTAAGGGACCGGAAGAGGGCAGAGTGGGTCAGAGAACAAACGCGGGCTAATGATATCCTAGCCTAAATCAATAAAAAGAAATGGGCTTGGCCAGGGCATGTAATGCGAAGGCAAGATAACCGCTGGTCCTTAAGGGTAACGGAGTGGATTCCAAGAGAATCCAAGCGTAACAAGAGCGGCTGAAAGTTAGATGGGCGGATGAGATAAAGAAGTTTGCGGGGATGTGGTGGCCTCAGCTGGCACAGGACACGGTTGATTGGAGAGGTACGCGAGAGGCATTTTGTCCTGCAGTGAACATAGTCAGGCTGATGATGCTGCTGCTGCTGCTGCTGCTGCTGCTGCTGCTGCTGCTGCTGCTGATGATGATGATGACGATGAAATGAGGGGTGGGCGCTAAAAACGGCGGTAAAGGTTAGAGGCGATTTTCGATGGCGATCTTGAATTCGTAATGATTGGCTAACAAGGCGATCGGCAGGAAGGTCATTCCAGTCGAGGGTTCTGCGCAGAAAAAAAAAATGACTTCTGAAATGTTGTGGCACGGGCGTGCTGGGAAACGACTCTAGAATGGCTGTGGCGAGGTAAACGATGGGCTGGAAGTATGAAGATGATGTCCAATGGCAAGGTATGAAAAAACTTGTGATGGAAGCAGAGACGTGCTAGTTTACAGCAGGAAGCTAAGGTGCTGAGATCAAGCTGGTATTTTTATTCGGTGACTAGTGCGATAAGAGTGATTGGAAATGATGAATGTAGCTAGGAGATTCTGAATGGATTCGAGAAAATTGATTAGATTAGTTTGGGGGGGATCGAATATAGTACGTGCATACTCTAGTCTGAGTCCGACAAGTGTTACATACGCGATAAGTTTCACAGCAGGGGGTGGTAAGACATGCAAGGTTACGGCGTAAGTAGGCGCGATTAGCAGATGTAACAGTTTGGTTAATACAATTGCACCGAGATAGGTCTAGGAATATGTGAATGCCTAGGTGCTTAATTGTGCCGGTTAGGTTTGGAGGGAATCCGTAAAGGTGGTAGGTAAAAGTTGGGTAGTTACGACGGAGATGGAGATAGAGTAATGAAATTTTATTAATGTTTAGTTTCATCAGCCATATATCACACCACTGTTGTATTTTGCGGAGGTCGTTCTGCAAAGCAGTGATGTCAGAAAGGTTAGTTGCCGGCTAGCACACTACACAGTCATCTGCAAAAAGACATATATATTAGGAACAGAAGGGGTCCTAGTAAGGTGTCTTGAGGAACACCTGACAGGACATGGAAAAGGGCGGATGAGTAAGAGTCTGCAACGACGAACTGGACACGATTGGTTAAGAACTCGCTGATCCAGCTGAATGTACATGGGACTAAGTTGAGGCATGAGAGCTTGAGTAGTAGTCGACGATGAGGAACCTTATCGAAAGCGTTCTCGAAATCTAGAAAGAGGGCGTCAATGGGTGGATCTGAGTGAAATTCGTGAAAAAAAAAAGAGCGAGCTGAGTTTCATAGGAATGGCCTTGGCGAAGCCATGCTGATTAGGATGAAAAAAAAATTGACTGATGACAAGAAATTAGCAACCTGGGAACAAATAACATCCTCCATGATTCTGGAACAAAAAAAGTTGTGATAGATACGGGAGGATAGTTATTGAGGCACGGTAGGTTACGTTTCTTGAAGGCAGGAACGACCTTCCCAATCTTCCAGTCTGCGGGAAGGGAACCGGTGTTTAGTGACTGCTGAAATATGAGTGTCAAAATAATAGTGCAGACATGTTTAGCGTTTCTGAGCGCTTTAGCATTTTTACCATCGGCTCCCGCTGAGGATGAGTTCTTTAGCTTATAAGTGCCTTTAGAAATATATAAACTGGATCGAAAGTAATAGAGATAATTCGAGGATGCGCGTACGGTGAAGGTTATGGGAGGTTGACAAGTGTCTAGCGTGTGGAAACAGAGCAAAATGTATCACTCAGTACTTCGGCAACATCTCCTTTGGGTACAGGGTAGACTTCGCTGCGGCTCAAAGAAATACTGTTAGAACAGGAAGGGTGAAATGTTTTTGCAGAATCTTTTGGGTCGGTGCGTAGTGGTATACTAGAGGCGCACCTCACTGGGTGCGCAATTATCGCCGCTTTCGTCTTGATCGCGATGGTATCGGTGCTGTGCAATGTCGGTGTCGTATTCAGCATGGCGAAGTGACTCAACGCGCTTGCCCATTCACCCGTGTCCCGTACACGATTTTTTAGCGGTGCACGACATCGCTCGGCGGAGTCACTCTGCAGTAATTCTTGTCTAAATTCATACATTGTTTGCTGTTTTTTTTCTCCACTGGTTAGCGCTGCTTTTCATGCTGGAGCCGGTCGCGTGCGCTGCTTGCTAGCTGCCAATCGTGACGTCAGTCAGTCTCTACGTAGGGGACCAAAAGAATAAATACAGAAAAGGATCGTCCCGCAAGTGCATCTCCGGGCGACTTCTAAGACCCGTCTTAAAGGCAATACATCTTTGAGCCAGCATGAACTTTGGGACGCACCAACGTAGACAGACACATGGAATACGGAACACACAGCTGACTAACAACGTTAATGAAAAAGCGCGGAAATATATACAGTGGGTAAAGGCGGAGAGAAGGATGGAGAGAGGGCACAGCGAATGGCAAAAAGGCCGCACCAAAAGCAAATATAACAACAAAACCTTGGAAAAGATGACGGAACAGCCGTCAAGGGGAACGCGAAACCAGTGAGCCCCGACAATCTGAGGCCGCGTTGCAAATCTGTGCGCATGTGTGCTGGGAACCAAGAGATAACCAAAAATCAGTCCTTAGAGCAGTCACATCATAAGAACTAGGCCACAAAACAGACAATGAATATGTTTCAAAACACCGAAGAGATGAATGGCGGAGCTATACGGCAGCTCATGGCCGGGACTTTGCTGCATGCTTCGAGTAATGAGGCATGAGGTCGGGTGAAAGCCTGCACGCCTCCTCACCTGGGCTCCTTTTTACAGAGGCCCGGGTCTTAGCACAAAGGCGTTTTCAAGTTGGATAAAGTGCAATGAAGCGCCCGAGCTATTGATCTGCAGACCTAAATAAAGCCCCAGCTCTTGAAGCCCTGTCATTCTGACTCTGATTCCAAGCTGGTTTCACGCGCAGCGTGATGAAAGGAAAGGGGGATAGGGCAAAGGGGTTGGGGTGCAGTGCGCTGCATCTTGGAAGGAGGACATACTTCGACGCGAATGGGTGCGAGATAACAGTCATGGAGCGTGGTCAACGCACCAGTCGTGCTCTCGTCTCCTCTCGACGTGAACGCGCCGGTTTCCGCAGGCCTCGCGATGAAGAAGGGACGTGATTTGGGGCGACTTTGCTGATGCTGCTTCAAGCGTCTGTCGTTTCCTTCTGCCGCAGAGACAGGGCCGTGACTGCCGGCCCGCCTCGACGCGGTATTGTGCATGCGCCGCTGCGACCAAGTCACGTGCTTCTGTGGGCGGAAAACCCGTGCCACCACGAGGATATTCGGGCTATTTGTCGAAGAAATAAAATACGAGCGAGGGAAACCGAAGGGAAAGGGCAGACCGCAAACATTTATAAGCAAAGAGCGGGGATGGCTATAGAGAGAGGGGGGGGGGAGGGGGGAAGGAGGATTCAGAGCACCCACGAGCAGTTGAGTGAGGGGGTGGAGGAGGAGGTGTTGCGCATCTATCGCCCGAGTGTCTCAGTAGGAAAGCGCGCGCCTTCCTAGAGGAACACGATCATTCCTCGCTGTGGCTGCTCGATGGAAGGAGGGGTCATTGCGACTCTCGGCGAGAGAGTGAGAGAGAGACAGGAGCCCGCGCCCCGAGGAAGTGCGGCGCGCCGCACGCCCACCCCGCGCCCAGCCGCCGCCGCTGCCTGGTCGGTGGCAGCGGCGGCCCTGTTCCTCTCCCCCTCTTCCTTTATATGCGAGAGATCAGCTGCTGCGCACACGTGCCCGTGTCCCCGTCGCGTGCTCTGCCCGGCGGCGAGCCACGCTGCTCCCCGGGCGAGTTCAGCGGGTCTCCCGAAGCAGTCCGCGGCCACCGCAGGTATGCAGGTGAACGAAAACGCCGCAAGAAGAGAGAGAGAGAAAAGAAGCAGCAAATATGAAGACGACGGCACACGCACGCACGCACGCACGCACGCACGCACACACACACACACACACACACACACACACACACACACACACACACACACACACACACACACACACACACACACACACACACACACCCAGACGAGAAGAACGCGAAAAGGAAAAGAACCGGGTCATTTTACGTTCGCAGTCTTCTCTTCGCTTTTCTCTCCCCCCCCCCCCCTCCCTTCCATCCCCCACCTCAATTTAATCGGTTATTGGTGGAAACGGGTTTCAAGCCCCCTCCTATACAAGTTCAAATGAGTATCCAGCAGCCGGTCCCCCCATTCTGCTGGCATGGGCAGTTCTTTATCCGTTGTCCGCCAGCGCCAACGGACCTATATATATATACGGCGGATCCCTTCGGGCGGCTCAGGATCTGTCAGTTCTTCCTGGTTTTTTTTTTCTTTTTTTCCTCACCGCTTTCTCCTTTTTTTATTTTTTTGGACAAACTTCGAGGTCGCTTCTTATTGGCGTGGATGTACCATATCTGAGATCCCGGGCCTACGTCGTGATTCGAATTGGCAATTGAAAGGACGCGAGGATCCTTCTCCTCTTTGGCGAGTGCGGGACGCTACAGGGCCACCGCTCCATTCGGGGTAGCAGGGCAGCTTATCAGATCACGGATGCACCAGGGACATCGAATAAATGCCGTGTTGACGTCTCGCCGCCGTCTCGCTTTCCCGGTCGGTGCACCATTCATGGTACAAGATCTCTGAACTGTCGACTCTCCCCAACGCGCTCTAACCGACTTCTCCTGCCTACGGCTCGCTCTACACGGACGTGGCGCTCCCGAGGCCATCGAAATGGACAGCCGGTCGATGTCCACTTTGTTTACGCTGCGACCAGCAAGGTGGTGGCGCTGTCAAGTGACTCTTCCTGCTGCCTTGCTGCAGCTTGTCGATTGCGCTTTTGAAAGCAACCGTGCTTTTTGCGCCAGAGGAAGCTGTACCTACAGCGACAGCAGAGAGGGGAGGGGGAAATTGTCGCTCCAAATGAAAGCATTCACGGTGCATGCGACTGAGTGCAGCGCATGCCACCGGCGTCAGCCCATCAGGCGAAGGCGTTCATGCATGGCACTACGTCGCTCCGTCGTCCCGGTCTGTTGGATCCTGTCCGTGGAGCGGAATTTTCACACTCAACAAAGGCTTTCTGTACGATGCAATCTGTCCGAGCAAAATAAACCCGATCATTGCGCGACTAGAATCATGTTGACGTATTCAGAGTTAAATGAAACTGTGCACTGTGTATTGAGCACTCAGCTTTATCATACATGGTCTTGCGTCATGCTTCATATATTAGATTACGTTCCCTAGCGCCTCACGCATACCTGACATCATGCAATGTACTTGTTGACTGTATAATGGTGCACCCTTTCCTGTGCAGGAATGACACCTTAATTAAGCAGATATATAAATATGATCTCTGAACTCTATGCATTTTTTCACAAATGTGACTCGAATGAAAAGGCTATTTCCATCACGGCTTAGCAATAGCCTTCCACTCGAGGGTTCCGTATTATCTGTTTTAAAAGCAATAGAGTCGGTCATTGCGGCAGTAAATCTCTTTGATAATTCCATGATGAAAAAGGGTTCTGCTCAAGCCTTCTTCGCGTGTATTTATGCATACTCTTGTAATATATAAATGCATCCAGTTGCAAGCCAGCGCTCGTCTGCGTCTGTTCTCTTCTGTCCCGTCCCTTTTGCGCTGTGTTACTTCATAATGTTCAGTCCCCAACTCGCCCAAAAACGTACCTTAATGCTCTTGGATGAATCAAGGCAAATAGACAACGGACAAGTATAGAGGAAGGGCAACGTGAGCGGAAGCGCTCAACTAACATCTTTTATTCCCTGCAGAAGAAACGGGGGCAGCACATTTATACAGGTTCTAGTCCGGACCTATGACGTAGAAAGCTAGGCAAGAACCATTTTGATTTGAAAACGTGTCAGGGGATACCAAAAAAGGACAAAAAACTGCACGACAAGTGGGAAACAACTCTCCCCCCCCCCCCCCCCCACCCGTTTCTTCTGGAATAAAAGTTCCGCGCTTCTGTCCACGCTGTCTTTCTTATACTTGTCCGTTGTCAAGTGTGACTGAAGGCAGCAAAGCTGTTCCCGACAGAAGCAAAAAATTAATTTCCCTCCCTATCGCGCATCTGGCGTCGCTCGGCACCGCACCCTTGCAAGAGGAGAGAGCATATGACTACGCTAACTGTTTTTTTTTTCTATCTCTGCGATCTTGAGTGCGCTACATTGTTTCAGTTTAAGGCGGGGCTTTCCTTACGGGTGTGCACGCATTAGGGCTTTTCTCCGATTCTGTTTTCGTTCCCTTTAAAGTTCCGTAACGTTACGTTCACGCAGAGTGCGAGACAGACAGTCGTTCGGCGCATTCCGCTTGGTATATCCGCGCCTTTGGTTAGCTAATTTCTCGTTCCTTTTTTTCATTTTTTTTTCAGCGTCAGGCAGAAATTGAAGATGAGGAAAAATATGCAGGTTACTTCAGATGACAGCAACAACTACTACTGCTACGTATCGTCGGTATATGGGCCCCCATTGAAGCCCCTAGTCCGAGGTTTCTATAGGTGCCTCGATCTATAGCTCCGCTGTTTCAGGTGATGACGACTCGCCATTGTGAACAGCAAACTCAACTCTATGGCTGCGCGATATTATTCCAAAAGGCCGCATTTGCAGCTGTCTTGGCCGCGAAATCGTTCAGTACAGCTTCCAGGTAAAGAACACATATTTGAGGTACAGATTTAGATGCTTCGTACCAACGCGAGAAGTGCATGACAGTGGGCTACCGTATCTTAAAGCACCTGATTGAAATATCAAATTTTGTTTTAACACAAGCGCACCCTTGTTTCTGCATGTATGTGTGTGTATATGTATATATAACGTTTCGCTCAGCAAAATATGAATTTAGATATGGTTAATAATCGGAAATAAAAGCGAGAAAGAATGTTCGCCGGTGCACTGCGACGCGAGAAAGGCCTATCATAGACGTTTATGTAGCGTTGTGCAGCGCGCGACCTATATATACACAGCTCTACATCCCCGCAAACAAACAAAAATAAATTAAAGGAAGGGCAGGGTGGGAGGAAATACAACAGAGTTCCCGTCCGAATCGTGAAATTGGTGACTTTTCTGCAGCTCGATCCGCGGTAGGCCGCATTTGTTTTCCTTTTCTTCTCTTTCGCCGCCGCAGCTTGTTAGCGGCATAAACCGGCTCGATCCCTACAGCCGCGCTAAACGCATGCTTTGGGCGAAAGAGAAAAGAGCGCGCGAGCCGCCGCAGTGTTACCGCGCTCGGACGACAACCCGAGGGACTCGGTTCAAACAAAAGCGGCGCCCTGCAGATACCGGCGGGCAGGGCAGCGTGGAGATTTCAATGTGTCGGCGCGCTCACGGCCGAACGCCGGGGGCCCCCCGAGAGGCGCAGCATCGCAGCTTCTGCACGCGCTAGCAGAGCGCGAACGAGAACGGCGCGCGAACGCGCAGCCGGGCAGAACGCCCGTTCCCGACGCCCAGATGTTTTTTTTTTTTTCCTGGCGGGCGGTCCGCGCGCGCGCGCGCTCACCGGGCCGCGTTAAACGGTGCCCAGGGAAAGGGAGAGAGCGCGCCGCTAGACAAAAAAGCCCAGGGGAATTCGCAAATCGAGGATTATAGTTGAAGGCGCATGCATGAACGCGGAAACGCGCGAGGCCACTTTTCCCCGCGGCCCGATAACATCTGGCCCATAGGGAGCCGCGCGTCACCCGAAAACCCCTGGCGGCGGCCGCGCGCAATGCTTCCTCGCCGGCCCTGCTGTCACTCGCCCCAAAACAAGAGGGCAGAGGAGACGAAGTGGGCCGCCTGGGCCGCGCTAAGCTTAGTTCACAATGCCGCCGCCGACCGCGCTCTGACCCGTAGTTAGCGGTTCTCCTATTAGACGCCGCCGGGCGCAGGACGCACGCGACACCCGCGCGTCGGTGACCCCTCCTCCCCGCACCATGCGAAGCGGACGCCGGGGACGCTTCCTCATCGCCGCCGTCTGCGGCCGTCATCGGGTGGTCGACTGCGGCGCCGCCGGCAGGACGCGCTCTGAGCGAGCTGCCGATTAGCAGTAATAACGCAGACTCGGAAGAAAGACCACAGCACACGTGTGTTTGGGGCCGTAAGGAGCGGCGGCTGCAGGGAAGGGTTCCATTGTTTCACATCGAGCATTTCGGGGGGAAAAGAATAGAAAAAAACAAAACAATGTACGTGGAAAAAGAGCAGCTTCCCGCTTTGCCCATTGAATTCGATTTGGGTGTTATATTTGTACGTATACGGCGCGCCAATGCGCCGCTTATAATGCCGCGCACAGAGTCGGCATTGTCTCGCGCACCGGAGAGACTCTCCGCGGTAGAGCTATTCTCAGCGCGGCTATACGCTGCAATTTCACGGCAATTTCTACTCCGCCTCCGCGATGACGTCCTAGCGTCGAGCTATGCGACGGCCACGCCGCCGCATGGGAACCCCCCACGGCGCTGCGCTGGGCGCACTTCGTTCGGCAGAGACCGTGCGTGTGAGCACTTAAACGCTGCCCACTCGTTCTTCGCCGATGGCCGTGGTCACTGCAGCGGCAGACCACAATAAATGACCCTATGGGCCGCGCGTGTCTAAAATGCTGTTCCGCATGGACGCCGTCCTGCCGAGCTGAGCGCGCGAATCCAGGACGGGTTGTGGCGATCGGTTTTCGTTGGCGTCAAGTCTGCCCCGCACACGATCCACCGCCCCAGACGACAGATATGGACGGATCGATGACACGCTGTCTGCTTCTGCCGTTGAGCACCGAAGCGGTACGCGATGTCTCGCAGTCGGGCACCGCCGCAGCCGAGAAAAATGATGCGTGCGATTTCAGAACAGAAGCGAAGAGCGTAAGAAATCTCAAGAAAGAGGAAAGGTCGACATTTCTCAGCACCTAACGACAGTCGCGTCCACATTTCAGGCGGCATTGCTTGAAAAGAAGAACGACGTATTCTTTTTTTCTCTCTGACTTCCTACGAAAATAAATAAACAAAAAAGAAGTGCCCCATCTTCAAAACGGTGTCAATGCATGCAGGCGCATTCACTTCTCAGGTGAAAAAATAGATCCAGCACGATGCCTGGTGGCATATCCCACTAGTTTCATCGACTTGCACCAAAAGCGGTTGTGAACTGTGATACCCTTTACAGTGTGATAGTTGGTTGTGATTAATAATGTTTCACGTCCCAGAGCTATGGTACGCCGCAGTGGAGGGTCTCGGATTAGGTTTGACCTCATGAACGTCCTCCGAGACGGCCGCAATCTCAGCGCACGAACGTTTTTGCACACCGCCTCCATCGAAATGTGGCCGCCCCGGCCGGGATCGAACCCACGAACTTGGCGCTAAGCGGCAGTAGCTATAGCACTGAGCCACCCCCGAGGCAACTTTAAACGTTATCCCCTTCACAGGCGTCACTGTTTCTTACCTAAAGAACTGCTTTCTGCCCATTTCCTGCTTTACGAAAACTGAAGAACACATTCCGAAAGGCTGAATGCACAAAGCCGAGTACGCCGCCTAGCTCGACATCGCTGCGTACTCGGTTATGACGAGCGTTTCTTGATTTCCGCTTGGAAGCGTAGCGTTCATACTCGAGGCGTACAGAAGCGATTCAGCGCCAAAGCCAATCCGCTGCTGATCACAAGGTCCCATGTTTGATTCCTATCCAGCTGCGCTGCACTATTCCGATGAGGACGGAAAGTACACGCCTACGTGTACCGAAGCCTGCCCCCCCCCCCCCCGCGCATGGCTTTCCTGAATGCCCATCATGAAGGCCTGGGACGTGTTTTAAACACCAACCAATTCACATTGGAGTATAAGTAAGCTTGATGATGAAGGGCTGTGCCCTCACCATACCTGAAAGAACAACTCTCGCCCCAAAAACACCGAAACGAAACGGGCCGAATCCAATTTCACAGTCTCTCTAGGCACAGTTCAGTCTTGCTAATTTTGGAGCCTGGTCGGCGGCTGTCGGGGGGGGGGGGGGGGGGGGGGGGGCAGAAAAGTTTTGGGGGAGCGCGGGGAGGGGCGAGTGTGCCGCCGTGCTCTTTCGCACCCCCGTAATGATGGACCTAGCGCACGCGTACGGTAGCCATTAGGTGGACATTAACCTCGCGGTTCGCAGTGGCGCCGTGGCTGCGTGCTGCGCACTGCTTGTCTGCCGCGTCCCTTTTTATTTGCTTCTTACGTCTGGGTGCGTCATTTCAAAACTATTTGAAAAGAAGGCAGTCGTCACCACCAGAAAACACTTCTGGGGCTAATATTGCTTTTCGCGATAGTGTCGCAAAAAAAAAAAAACGACTTACGTCAGCCGCGGCCTTTGGAAGACTCTCAACGAGGCCCATCTCTCAAGTAATCACGTTCAAGACTGACTCCTGGTTGGTCGCGGCCTATAAGCTATCGTCTGGCTGGTTATCGTTGATTGGCCAGCGCATGGACTGATCACAGTACTTTCCTTATCGAGTGCTTGTCGCCTATACGTTGTCATTGACCTCTAGTGAACGAGCGCTGTCAGGTCACCAATTCATCTTGCGCGCCAAAAAGGTGACAATTTCCCTCGTGTTGCTTTAAAGAAGCGGATACAAAGCACCGAAAAGTGCGTTGTGACATCTGGGAATTTTCTTGCGTAATGGCGCAGCGCGGTTGAACTATAGGCGCATTAGCAGTAGCCAATCATGATAGGGGTGGAGGCGGTAGCCTAATCGACATGACCGACGAAGAGCCACATTTACGTGAAATAATTTTTCGGACATGGCTTCTTGTAACAGGCGTTTTCAGTCATAGTCGTTCGCCATTCAAAACAAGGTTCGACGCGTTGCGCAAGCTTTATTTGCTTCCATCGTCGATCAACACGCTGCCAAAACTTCCTCCGCGCAAAACGGCGCGCCGGATGAAATTAAATTAACGTGGTTATTACACAGCGAACACGAGAGTGTCAGAACTCATTTTTTCAGCTTCCTGCTTGGCAAGTTCGCACGGTGTACGTGAATGAGGGTACAATTCCAAACCTAGTTTTTCTCCCTCCCTCGCAAATTAAATTTCAAGACCGACCTAGTGTGGAGTGCTCTACCGTGGAGTGAAATTTGCGGTCATCTGACATGTTCTGGTTGACGTCTTGAAGCGGCACAAAATACTAAAACATAGGGAATAGCCCGGTGCACGGTGAAGATTCACAAAAGGCTGGGCGTAGCTGGAATAGACCAGATGAGTAGAGAAACTCGACTCCGGAAATAATTTAGCAAACTTAATGAGCTGTCATGCATTCCGCAAAACTATTATACGAAACGCATGGGAATGAAAAAGAAAACAATAAAGAAACGTAGCTCAAAATTCTGTTTTTCGGTCAGAGAACGAATTTCAAAGCCGACAGTAGGACCTGTGAAGGCAAATGTGGAAACTGTGATGCACAGCTGGTAATCGGCGTTGGTCAATCGAGACAGCTGCGCTTTGTGCATGTGGTTTTTTTTTTTTTCACAAGTTTCTCCGTGATATCATGGAAAATATCCAGGACTTTGTAGTGGGGTCTTCATTTCAGAGGGAGAATGGGATGAACCAGATTATTTTCACGTAGTACTGAATTTAAACAGCGTTATATAGAACCTGTAAGTGTCTGAAAGAAAAAAAAAAGAAGTTGGGGAAGTGTACCTTCATGCAGAATAAAGGCCTGGCTGTGACTTACCACCTATCACTTGCACCGAAGTACTAATCGCACGATTCGGTTCTTGCGTTCGCGCGAGTCGAGAGGAGTGCTTAGAAAATAAATAATGCGAAAAATAAATTATCTATTTATGCAGCGGGGCCTCCATAAGGGTTCCATAAGGTGTCAGAAACGAAATTTGATTGTTTTGTTTGCAAAAAAAATCGCTTCTCTTGTTACTTTCATTGCATCAGTGCCGTTTCCTAGCTGCGTTACAGGCAAGCGCCATCTTTCGTTCTGATTATCGCAGGTTCCCGAGACGAAAGCGGTGTCCGCCTGTATAAATGTGAAGCCTCTCAGCAGCCGACTCTGTGCAGTGAGCAGAAGCAAAGGTCGTCGGCATGCATGCGCAGAGATGGTTCTTATTTTTTTTTCCTTGAAGTAAACAACAGGAGATACACCGAGTGTAAAGTATAGTCAACGCGGGCCTTGTAAATTTTTGGGTAAGTGGCTGAGGAAAAAAAAAAAAAACTTTGATTGGTTCCGTGTAGTTACATGGGTTCGAGATTGCCATTAAACGGAGCTCCCCTTCAGCGCAGAGCAGTGCAGCGTTCGACCGCGAGTTCGAGGAGAATATTTTTCCTGACAGCTTCGAACTAACTTGAACCATTTGGGCACCCATCTATAGCTGCTGAGGACGTGTAGCAGTAGTTATCCATATCACTCAGTACAAGAGAAAATGCCAACTGCGAAGGCATACCTAGAGAGACTTTCTTGTGGCTTCCGCGGGGGAAGGGAATAGTGCACGTTGCTGGCTTTAGTCGGTTCTCACGCATTTTACATGGCGGGGCACAAGTTGTCTCTGTCATTTTTCTTCTTTACTACAGGAAGTGTTGCCTACTTCGCGTTGCTACCCCGTAGGCCTATAGCCAGCCGGTGCCAAAGCCAGCAAACGGTCACCTTATTCCTAAAATTTCCTTTGTTTAGCTCTGCTCACTGCGCGCGCGCAGACAAACCAAAATGTATGGTTCACCTGGCAAGGGCGCCGCACTCAACTCGCGGGAAAGACTGTGACGTTGCCTTGGCGAAGAAATGAAGAAAGGAAAACGGGCTGCCGGGCCGAAAGCAGGAAGGGAACGCGCGCACTCTCGGGCGAAGTATAACGACGCGGCGTGCGTGCTCGAGCGGCGTATCTCGCTTGGCGGCTGTTCCTGGGGCGGCCGAGCAAGGAGGAAACGGAGAATGTGTGCGCTCGTCAGCCGTTTCGCGCTTTTGCCGTGAAACTGTACGCATTACACGCAAAGCACCGAGCGCGGCCATTTGTCTTTCTGGATTGGGCTGGCGCCGCTAATTAAATTGGGATCGCGCTGAGTCACGTAAGGGTCGCGTCTGGCCGCTGTATGGTCATCAAGGCGTGGGTCGCGCGACCCGGCAGGCATGCGCGTTGTTAAGCAGCGAACGGAGACTGTATCGCCTTCTCACGTGCGCTGCCAACTAATGCCGCAGCATAGAAAGAAAACGAGGGTGGCGAAAAAAACAAAAAGAGGAAGAAAATCACTCTTCAGCTCTACGTAATTCAGTTCACGGCGATGGAAACGATTTTTTTTTACTCGACATTCTCGACTGAGATGGCTTCCGCTCTGTGTGCCTGTAAACGCAAACCTGTGACGGTGATGAGATTTCAACGACATTAAACGACATCAGTTCCTAGAAATGTTTTAAGGGGCGTGCGAATAATAGAAACAATTCCGGATCGCCCTTCCCAGCAGTTACATCGGTGCAGTCGCATCAGGGCGAGCACATCAATGCTATGCACAGCCGAAACTTATCTAGATGAGAACCATCCTCGCGCGATAAACCAACTCGGCTAAATACTTGAGCAGTTATGATAGCTGATTAGGCTCAACTGTGATCCTGCTCTAAATGATGTGTGCTGAATGTGGCAGGTACGTGCGTTCTGATATAGAATTTAATTCCGCTGCTGGGTCTCCTCTTAACAGTCCGTGGTCGTGATATTCGTCCATGCTCAGCCCTTTTCAGGCAGCGCACGCCAGCACTTCCTTGCTGCTAGAAGTCGAGTGCAAGCAGTTAAACCGGGCTTTAAATGCGCCTATACTCGACTTCTATTTACATGTTTCCCTCCTTACGTAACTCGGGCACAGTGGGTCTGTCCGACCTTCTGCGCCTTCTGTTCGAAGTCATGCGTTCACTTGTCCCAGCGATGCTGCCCGGCACCCTGAAGAACTCACCACAGCTGGTGCTTATCTTTGAGTAGGCGATTTCGCAGCGGACATTCGTTGACTCGAATATGGCTCGTATCGAACATCACGGAACTAAAAATCGCAGAAAAGTGCCGTTTATAATGCAGCATAACTGTGCTGAGATTATGAGTCGATTAGCGCTGCAGTTATTTTTGAAAGAAACCCATTTTCCAGTATTGGCCCTCTCGGAAACTGGCCTGCCAAGTGGCAGGTCTCTGCCATGATATGTTGCCCCTAAGAACTGCGGCATAAAGTATTTTCCCGACGGAAGTGCCGTGATATACGTACGCCGGGAAATTCCGCATGTGTCTTTGAACGTCACCGATCTTTGCTCGGACTTTTGAACTTTTTTCAACATTTATTTATTTATTCCACACAAAAAGTGAAAAGGGAGGGTGGAGAAAAAGCTGTTTTAACACAGCTTGACAGCGCTCCATCCCCCCAAAGGCAACAGTAACAGCTTGCATATATCCCGTTAGAAGATTACAGAAAAAAAAAAGATTAAATACTGCATACAAGACTACAGGTTTCAAAGCCTAGAAGTTTACAAAGGCACCAGGCAAAGGACAATCATTGTTTACAGGGAAAAAAAGAAATATAAAAAAATGAAAGATTCGGACAAATATACGTGGAAGAGAGACATACATACGCAACGCATCTGTCTAATGCGAAAACACTAATAATTTCAACGAAATGAAAAACTTATCCGCATTGATTATTTCTCTTGACATCACAAATGTTCACTATGACATGATAATATCAGTAAAATGCGGTTGTTTGTAAGCCTTTACACATCCACGCCTTCCTAGTGGAAGCGGTTAAGAATGCTTGGTAGCGTGCGCGCAATTCTTTGTTGGCCATAGTATGTACGCGAAAAATGAATGTTCCGGTGTACCTGATGACGATAGGGATAGACGCTGTGTGTGCTCTCTAAGTTTGCCTGTGTTAGGAATGTCTCAAGTTTCCCCTTAATTGCTCGCTTGTAGCATCTAATTAACTTGAAGCTATATATGTCAGTAGCTTTTAATATATTGTTTTTAAGCAAAAAGTGGTTGAGTGTGTTCCAAGTAAGGAACATTCTCAATTGCTCGTATTTCTTTCTTCTGCAATAGAATTAAGCTATGTATATTCTTTAATGTCGTGTCCCCCAAATCAGTGAGCAATAATCAAGCTGCGAATGGATTAATGAATTATAAAGAAGTTTTTTTACAGCAGTTGGAAACGAGTGACGGCACCTATTTAAAATACCGGCAGCTTTTTGCACTTTCCCGCAAAGAATCTTGACATGTTCGTTCCAAGACATGTCATCTGAGAAAGTCACGCCAAGTGTTTTTACACTTTTATCGCACGATATACTAAATGGTCCTAATCTGATAGTATTTGTCGTCTTGACGCAAGTCCCTCGAGCCCTGAGAAGGACGCATTTTGTTTTTGCCTCGTTTATAAGCAGGTTGTTTCTTTGCGACCATTCTTGAAGCGTATTGCAAACGGAGCTTGCTTCGCGAAACATACATGATAAATCTCGGCCTGCAACATACACAGTACAGTCATCGGCGTAGATTACAAATTGACATCTGGGGATTGTTTGAACAACATCATTTGCATAGTACAAAAACAATATGGGACCTAGGATACTGCCCTGTGGAACGCCAGTTTTTATTTGTCGAGGGCTTGATTTATGCTCGTTAATTGCTATAAATTGGGTTCATGAGGGAAGGTAAGATTTTAGTGGAGCGAAAGTCCTCGGATGCCATATCTTTCTAATTTTGTGAGCAATAAGTCGTGGTTAACGCGGTCAAAAGCTTGACTGAAGTCTTGGTAAATACCAAGCGTCATTAATTTTTTTTTTCAAAGTTATCTAGTATTATGTCTTTCTGAATTAGTAAGGCGGCTTCTGTAGAGCGATTTTGTCTGAAACCATGCTGACTATCTGTTATTAATTTATATTTGCGAGAGAAACTATCCACTCGGACCTTAATTACCTTTTCAAGGCCTTTAGAAAAAATTGGCAGTATAGAGACTGGACGATAATTACTCATATTGTTCCTATCTCCTCCTTTGTGTATAACTGTCACTTTCGCGACCTTCATGCTCTGGGGAAAAACGCCTGTTGACAATGCAGGGTTCAAATATGAGCGAATACAGGTGCAATAGGATCCACTACATGTTTAACTGGTCTGATTTCGATGCCATCTGCATCTTTACTGCGGCTGTTTTTGAGGCTCTGGATAAGCGTTTTTACTTTTGAGGTACAGGTGGGTTGCAAGAATAATGTATTTGAATTCATTTGGATAATCGTGGGGGCTTCATAATCGTTACTGCCGACTCCTATATCAGTAAAAAAAGCTATTAAAGTGGTCTGCGAGCTCTTTCTCTTTGAGAACCGCATCGTTTATTGTCAGGCTGTCAATGCGGCTGCTCTCATCTTTCCTGTTTAACACACTGTTTATCCTTTTCCACAAGATATCGCTTCTTTGTAGACAGGTTTCATCAAATACACGATAGTAATAGTCATTTTTTGCTTTTTTGTTTTCTTTATTTAGTTTATTTCGAAAAGCTTTATATTCTATCCATTAAGTGATGTTTCTAGATTCGATAAAGCAGTGATAAAGTTCATTTTTCTTTTTAATTTGCTTAAGAAGGTATTTTGTGATCCATGGCCTTCGTGCTCGTTTTGTTTAATGGTGTATCTTTAACGGAAAGGTGTTGTTTGATGGTGTATCTTTATCATTGAAGTAGCGGCTGCGAGGACACAGCTAGAATCACGAGCTTTCTGTTGCATCCGTGTACGTGTCTCTGCGGAAGAAGGTATACCGTTGGATAGCTTTCTGCAGCAGGTTTGTGACCGCTGCCAAGCTGCTGGAATTATCTGCAGTGATTTCAACGCCCATCGCTCTGCCTGGGGTGACAGGAACGCGTATTCCTGCGAACAAAAACTTGAAGACATCGTTGACAATTTGGACTAGTTCTTTCGGCCACCAGCCTCAGCCACAGCTATAGACCTGACTTTGCATTCACCTAACGTCCGGGCGAAATGGCCAACTGTACCTGACCTCGTGGGGAGGGGCCATTACCAAATCTTTATGTTCGCTGCCGACTTTCGTCTGGGTGGTTCCAAAATAAGTCATGTTGTGTAAACTGGGACAAGTACAGGAAGCACCTAGCATGCGTGTCTGGCGATTTTATCGACAAAATGCTTTCTAGTAAGATGGCAGCAGCCACGACGGTCAAGTTACTCGACCATATTCCGTCCCTCAATATAAAAGTCGGAAACCTTTGTGTGGCGCGCAGGAGAACGGTGCGGCTTCTCATCAGAAAGAAGGACGACAGAGCCCTGAAGACTGTCTCAATAGGCTGAATTGTGCCACTCGTCTGTACACAAACTCTGCGGGTCTCAGTGGGCTTCCTTTGGTGCTAGCTTGACTGTATTCTCTCCGATGGCAAGAACATGGCGAGTCACTGGGAGTCTTGCTGGTGAATCCTGTAATTCGAAGCCTTTTGGCACTCTCACACTGCGCAAACAGAAGTCTCTTGCGTGCTTGACTGAAGAATTTGCAGATGCATTTGTACCTGCAAATTTTGGAAATATTGACCCATGGCCTCCTCCTGCATCACGCTTGAGGAACTGCAGAAAGGCCTCAGCGGCTACGGCGTAGATTTGCGCCATGGTCCCGATGGAATCTCCAACCAAACGCAAAACCTCTCTCTTGACTACAGGAAGGCGTTCCTGAACTAATTCAACCAATTTTGGGAGACCGGCGACATCCCACCGGCATGGAAGGCGGCTTGTGTTGTTCCGGTGCTAAAGCCTGGCAAACAGATGACGGACCTGGCCTCGTATCGCCCTGTGTCATTCACATCCTGTGAGGCTGAGCTGATGGAGAAGCTGGCGAGTGCTCGCTTAACGTGGTGGCTGGAGGAAAGCAAGGCACTTCCATAATGCATGATTGGATTCCGCCCAGATTAGAGTGCCCAAGATATTATATTGGACCTGGTAAGCCACATTGAACATCAGAGGGCTGTTGGCATTTCGACACTTTCCTTGATGTAGAAAAAGCTCATGACAGCGTCCTTTAAAGCTCAATACTGAAAAGTTTGCAAGCCATGGGTGTACAGGGCCATCTTCTAAGATTCGTCATTCGTCAATCCGTGGTCGTTCGACTCGAGTGAGGTTAGGGACCACTTCAAGCACGGAAAGGGCTGTATCGCGAGGTGCGCCTGAGGGAAGCGTTCTTTCCCCCAATCTCTTCAACTTTGCAATGGCATGGTCTTCTCGAGGCCTTGAAGAATAATCGCAGGCAGATCCGTATGTCGATATATGCAGACGCCATTTATATTTGGTTTACCGTCCACCAACACAAGCAATTAACCTTGATTGCTCGACACCCTACTTTTTGTACAGGATTACCTTCAAGGTGTGGGATTTTTATACCAGTGGAAAAGTCCGGCTTTGTCCTGTTTCCAGGTGTTGGAAGACGTTATGCGCGGTTCAAGATAGATCTTGTCAGATCGAGCATTCGCCAATACAGTCACATCCGCTTTCTTGGCGTCGTTCTTGACTCCCGTCTCCAGTGGCGACGAGCTAGATTGTCTCATCTATGTCTCCGCGCCTCAGTGTGATCCGTAGAATCGCGGGTGAACAATGGGGAAATCGTCCTTCCTCAATGGTCAGACTCCATGAAGCCCTGGTGGTGAGTCGCATGATGTACCAACTACCTTTGATAGGCCTATCTGTTTCTTATTTCAAACGTCTTGAAATTTCACACCGAAAGAGCCTAAGGAGGGCGCTTGGAGCTCACGTAGGCGGCCGCGAACAATCAAGTTCTTTA
The DNA here is from genome assembly GCA_030143305.2 of Amblyomma americanum. Classification (NCBI taxonomy): domain Eukaryota; kingdom Metazoa; phylum Arthropoda; class Arachnida; order Ixodida; family Ixodidae; genus Amblyomma; species Amblyomma americanum. The sequence continues at coordinate 39,118 of JARKHS020033744.1, forward strand.
TGAGTCACTATCAGAAACTCCTTAGCCTTACGGCTGTGGCTTCAGAAAGGTTGCCTAATCGCCTCGGAGAGACGGCAGCTGGACGAGCTCTTTTACAGTTCCCCCGAAAGAGGTCCAGGTACCGGGCTTGTTTGGCAGTTAACACATTTAGTGCACTAGGTCTTAAGGCATGGAGAAGAAGTAAGTGGTTAAACCCATCTTGTTCATTTGAGTCTCGACTGTGAGCTGGCCATTCCTCGAGTTCTCGCTAAGCGGTGTACTCCTTTGGCGAAAACGCGTTCGCTCGTACTCGAGCAGTTTGAAACAGAATATGCTCGCTATCTAGAAGTTTTAACTGATAGTTCTGTCGACATGGCCAGCGGATCTAGTGCAGCGGCATTTCATATATTCCATCTTTGAATATTTCCTGCTGGGTCTGTCCGCCTTCTCTAGTCGTGTTCTCCGCAACGGCTGAAAGCGTGTCCATTGAGGTCTTACGGAGACTAAGCTCTTTTCTCACTCAACCTGCTGCCACTCTGACAGATTCGAAATATGCCCTTCAAAGGTTAGAGCATGGGTTCTCCCCTGAAGGGTCGTCTCTTAGCTCTCTGCGCTTGGCGCATAATCTGCACAGCAGAGGCTACTCTATAAGTTTCCGATGGGTGCCCTCGCACGTGGACGTCTTGGGCAACGAGGTGGCGGACACCCTCGCCTATGAAGCGCTCTCTGCGAAACCATTAAGGAAGGTCCCTCAAGATGTCAAGAGATGCTGCAAAGAAACAGTCCTCACGCATTTCAGCTCTCTGTGGTGTTCACCAAATTGTGTGTGTGACCAAGGGACTAAAGAGACCTCAAGTCACTGTACTACCCCGCATTCACACGTGTACAGCCCGTACCCCAGCGTGGATGCAGAAGACGGGCCTGGCATCGTCTCCGCTGTGTTGTTCATGTGGTGTGTGCCGAGATCTAGAAAATTACATCGTATGCTGCCGAGATTTCAATGCGGAAAGGCGTGCCCTGCTCGATTCCCTCAAGAGTGCAAGATCGCCATATGCTTCACTTCGAGACGTTGCTTACCCTCTCGGACACCACTCACACTGAAAGGAGTCTTCCCACCTTCTTCTAAAATTTCTTCGAGACTCTGACGTGGACTCCGTATGGTGACAGTAGCAATTGATAATCACCGTGGGGATTGTGCGCATGCCGACGTAGATCTTGCAGGTCACAGACCTGCGCCGAAAATTGCCGATTTTATTCTTTTTTAAAGGTTTTTCATCGCTGACCACTTCAGCGCATCGAACTATGAAATGGTGATGTCTGCACACTCCCCAGAGCTTCTTTCTCCATAGATAACTGTATGTTCGCAAAAAAATTAATTATAGTAACTTTTAATTTCTGCTGTAACTGTTTAAGTACTGAAATAAGCCACAGTAAAATGTTCATTTATTTTATCGAGAGCCCCACGGTTTGCGTTTTCAGTCTTTTCTTACAACCTCTGCAGAAACCTTGCAAGCTCACTGGTGCACTTGGTCGGTCACGGGGTCTTGAAATAACTCATTATTTTGGAGCCACACACAGCTTATCTCACCTCCGAGCTATTGCTGACCTGGCTACAAAGAAACTCATTACCTCTTACTGTACTATGCGAACTGAAAAAAGAAGATTGCAACTACTTCGGGCTCTCTCAGGATGAAATTGAGACATGACGAAGATGTAAACGGAGCGAAAGCGAAAGGACGAGAGCAAAGACGAGAACAGCACTATAGTGTTCGTCCCTTGGTCGCATTACCAAGCGGCAGGATGCAATGAGTACAGACATAATGCACACTATAAACAGAAGGGAATAAAAATGAAGTAAACCGTCCTCTAGTGCACACCCTTTTCTAAAAGTAAGTGCGCTAGGGGTCAGCTTACTCTTGTTCTCACATAGACGCATTTATGTTTAGAGTGTACTGCGCTCATTCTGTATTAAATTGAAACCTTATAACGAACCATCATGGAATTTACTCTACGGCTTTCAAATGCAGAACTATTTATTCTCAGTAAAATATGATTAAATGCTAGAATCTACATTTTATACCAGTAAACTTCAGTTCGCCGTAAACATTTCCTCCGGAGCCCTTTACTAAAGTGTCACTTTGAGCGCATGCTCAGTGTAACTCCACATCAAGATTATTGCGTTTGCAGATGAACAACCGAAAGGTTATGTCGTCGCATACGTGCGCCCGAAAAGTCAAGTTCGATAAAAGGCATTGATTTAATCTTTTTTTCGTTATTTTATATTTCTAAATTTTCAATTTGAAATACTATAGGAGCATATATACACCAAATTTCGGTTGCATGATTTCTCCTGTACATGGATCACCACGTAGTATTCGCTTACGACCGCTGATTAATTTATAACTGAACTTATTCTCTCACCTGCTTCGGTTTCGGTTTCAACAGTCGAGCGATGGCTACGACGTCAAAGACAGTGCAGGTCACGTGAGACATGAAGAAAACTGAAGTACAATTGCTGCTTCTTCACTCGTTGTGATTCCGGCTCTTGGGGCAGACTGCCTTTAGCGTTTTAGTGAATTAAAACGACCTGCCAGCGATTAAATAGCAGTTTTTTTTTTCATGCTTCACATGACGTATACTGACCTTTGACGTCATAGGCGTCGCTCGGCTGTTGAAATCGAAACAGGTGAGAGAAGAAATTCCATTACAAATTATTTAGCGGTCGTAGGCGAATATCACGTGGTGATTCATGTGTACTAATGTGTTAGGAATCATTACACGAAAGAAAAGGCACAACCAAAATTACGTGTCTACACTCCTTTAAATAAAATAAAAGAGTGCTCAAAGCTGAAGTCGCACGCGTGTGATTATGGCGCTAATACGCGTGGCTCCACAGACGGCGGGTGTTTCCGCGGGACTATATAAGCCAAGCCTGCAGCAAATCTGTGAAAACGGTGTTTCGCAAAAGCTGACCGTATTCACGTTCGAGGGGACGGAGAGCAGAGGGAGGGGCTGCTCGTAAGGTGGGGGTAAGAAGTGCAGCCTGCAGGAAGAAGGAAGGAGAAACATCTAGGCGGCCATCAACGTCAGCGCCGCGCCTGCCACTTTCCCATGGCGGCGGACGAGAGAGTGGCAGGGGGGGTTCGTTCTGCGCATTTCATGCGGGGGAGAGTCGCTTTTTCGAGCCCCGTGAACGCATATTCAGCTCAGTATTGGACCCTGTGGTTCCGTTGGCACACCGAGCACAGACCACAACGTGTCACTGCCGCTAGAGAATTTGTGAATCGTTGAGAGAATGCGCTGGTGCAATGAATCCGAAGCTACAGTTAAGAAAGAGGCGGGAGGAAAGAAAGGGGGGAAGAGGGGGAGTCGAGAGACTTCTCCCTCTCCACTCACGGTCAGTTTAAGAACCTACTCAGCCCAGCGTCCAATTTTCTCCACCTAAGCTGACTAAAACGCGGCGGTGCCTGAATCGCACATAGACGCCGGTGAAAGGCGAAGCATAATTAAGGACCCGAAATGCGCAGAACAAGAAAGTGGGAAGCAGGTCAACGAAAACGCGGTGTATTTCTAGAAACAGGAGAGCACTTTTACGGAAATCACAAAGAGGAGTTGCAAAATACAAAATGCGAGGCTGAACACAGTCTACTGGGATATTTCGGATGACTTCTTAAACCGAATAAGTTCCGAATTGCCGTTATTATACCGCAATACTTTTGCACTAAATTGCGCGCTCTATAGAACAGATATGCTTCCAGTTATGGAGCTTGATATTTGCGGGTTCAACTTTTATCTTTCACACCGAGGACGAAAGTTTGCAAAGAAAGTAAGAGTAAAAAAAAAGACAAAGCCTAAATAAATATATAGCGGTTATGAATACGTGTTCATCACCTTCACTGATGCGTGGCGCGGCAAAAAAAAAAAAAACAATGTCGCGGGCCCGAAAAGAGCTGCGACGCGAGAGACAAAAGAGGAGGCGATGAAAGGGATCAGCGATGGGCGATTAAAGCGCGCGACTCGGTCGCTTCCGGACCCCTTCCGGGCGGCTACTGGGTCGCCCCCTCGCCCCCGCTGCGCGCTGGCCTTGAACCGCAGTCCGGGAAGGCGGCGCGCTCGGCTGCTCTTCGCGGCCCTCCTCGCCCGCGGGGGGCGCCCACTCCATTTCACCAACACCTGCGGCTGTGGGACACGAGGAGCACCTTTAAATATAGCACGGGGGAATAGCCGCGCACGCGAAAACGATTGTCATGAAGACTACAAGGGCGCAAAGAGGAAAAAAGTGCGCCGCCGCCGCCGCCCTGGCTGGCTGGCTACTTGTGAAGAGCATGCCCCAATTCTCGTACGCCGCTCGATTGCCGCCCGTCTTGATACAAATTTAGCCACGCGTTGCGCGTATAAAGGAGAACCGGTCACCGGAGCCCGCTCAGTCGCTCGCGTTATCGCTAGGGGAGTCCACCACCTGAGGAGTTGCCGGCCGCAGCCATGGTGTCCGCGGTGAGTGGCCGCACACGTGCTCCTGCTGCTGCTGCTCGGATGTGGGGGCCGCAGGGAAAGCAGTGCTCCGCGGCGCTCCTGGCGCCGGGACCAGCGGGGCTCTGCTTTCCGCGCGGGCCCGTCCGCCGTCGACGCCGGGATCGATGGCCGCCGTGTGCGCGCCTCTCGACAGCTGCTGCAGTGACCTCCCGCGCGCTTTCGACGCGCCCGCCGGTCAAGTTTGTCGCGCCGTCACGTCCCCGAAGCGTTGACCTCGGCTGCCCGTCGCTCACGCTGGCGCGGGTAGCGTCCCCTGACGTTTCGGGCTCCCGGAGCTGGCGGTCGAAAAATAGCCTCGGTTGCACCCTGTCCTGAGCGCGTAATGTGCCGCCGCTTATGCGCGGCGTCTGTAGGTCAGTAGCTTGCGGCGGACGCGTATAGACAGTTGTTCCTTTGGTGCTAGTGCTCTGCGAATATTAATATATCCGCGTCCGAATATAGCGCCATCGTGGGTGACAGCGACAGGCGTCAGAAGGCATGCAGACACTGATGTCAGGAGTTGTACCGATTGTCTTCGGGTCCTTGTGAAAGTTGCTTCAGTGAAAAGTGAATTTGAAATGGTGCGTCTGCAGTGAATATTATAGTTTCGCAGACGCTTAACCTCATCTCAGGCTCGCGCGTGTTCGTGGAATCTCAACGTCAATGGTACAAGGCACCAGTGAGGTCTAAGAACGGCAATATTGCGAGCTTCAGATGCAGGTGAGGTGCCGAGAGGTCACTGACGCGTGTTGAAACAGTACAGTGTCCACACTTAGAGCACGGCAAGCTTTTCCAGTGAAAGTTTCGTCGGTTCACCGCGGAAGTGCAGCTGGAGCTTGCCGGCTAATTACTGCCGTCATCTTCAGCAGCGTGAAGTATGCAGGTGCCTCACGGGGGCCGCCAACAGCATGCTTGTAGCTTAGCGTACCCCTTGGTTTACCCAACGACAGAGCTTACAGCGCCAGCTGCTGTTGCATGAACTCTCGTTTCTTGCGTCTCCGTTGCGTCATGACATCGTTGCCGAGTGCAGACCAGTCGGTGTCATTCGCAACGGATCTTAAGGCGAGACCCTGTTCTGTACTACCGGTCACGCTGGTGAAATTTTCTTATTCGGGGAAATCTTAAATTCGACTGTCTGAGTGGGGCTAGCGCTAAATATCTCGCTCGGCTTGCTTTCCCTGCTATGGACGTGCGCACAAGTCCCCTCAAGGGCTCCTTGACTGGAACGGGGCATGTGCAGGCGTTGGTCACACTTGACGCGCGCGTTGCAGAGACGACGTTTTGTGCCTTATCTCGTGCAGCTAAGCCTTGTCACTGCCGCCGCGTGCATCTGCGTCGTCTTGTGCGACGACGGCCACGGCATCTACAAGAAGTTCCCGCCGGCGGCCTTCACCATTGGCTTCGGGCATGACCACGGGCTGAAGATCGCGCACGGTGGCCTGAAGGTGGGCGTGGGCTTCGGCGGCGGCGGCCTTGGCCTGGGCCTCCTGCACCGTGTGGGCGGATACGGAGGCGGCGGATACGGCGGCGGCGGTGGATACGGAGGTGGCCACGGAGGCGGCCACGGCATCAGCATCGGTCTCCTCGGACACGGCATCAACCTCGGTCATGGCGGCGGCTATGGCGGCGGATACGGCGGCGGATACGGCGGGGGCTACGGCGGGGGTTACGGAGGAGGATACGGACACGGCTGGTGGTAGACACGCGGACCACATTCACCGATTCATCTGCACTCCCGGTAAGCTATTAAGCCTCAAATTATGACAGAGCATCAGCGGTTAATTCTTTACGAGCCTCGGCAGCGTCGCTGAAAGTTGAGTTAGTGCTCATTATGAGTATTTTGCTCTTCCGCAAGGAAAGCTAAAATCCCGTATGGAAATATGAGTCGAGGGACAGAACCATTCACTGCATTCAACGGCTTCTTTCGATACTGGATATCAACTTCATGCATTTTCAAACCTCGCGATATATATCTTGCTTCGCCCTTACACGAGGGTATAGACGCCACGAAAGACCATAGACCACTACCAGCATCGACACTGTATAGACGCAAAAGCCACTGGCCCAAAAAAGAGAAGCGCACGGCTATATTTGAACGAGCTCTGAAAGCAAATGTAAAGTGCGCTCTTTGTTGACTCCGACGTGCGTTCCAAATTTTGGCTCCTGCTTGTACTGGCCAGTGATTCCAGGACAAACAGCAGGCCGTCACTGTGCATTCATTATCAGTGTACTTCACGCTGCAGAGACAATTAATTCGACAGAGGGTTACAGAAGTGTTAAGAGCGTATAAATACCGTTTTGGCGCTCATTCTTCGGTTTTGTGGCTCATGTTGTATAGGAAATTAATGGCCTTGTACGCAATTTCGGATAACTCGTATAGGCGCCCGCTCTTTGGAGGACGCCCTGCCGCTGCGAGTAGATAGCACTGAATCATCAGTTATGGAGTGTTCGCTGGCATAATTTAGCTGGAATTGGCTTGTATGTCTTTGCCTTTGTGATTTCAAGCAAAATGAAAACTGAAAAGTCATCGAAGGATAACGTAGAATAGAAGATGCACTGCTTACTCGTAGCTGTCAGAGTGGCGTTGTTGGAAAGGCCACCCTTCAGATCACCCGCTCAGTAGCCTCCCACTTATCACCGCCGAAAGCAAAAGTGGCTTTCATGCGTTCTTACATAAAGGTCGCATGGGTTGCCAAAAGCAAACCACTGATATGCGTATTCTGGTAGAACAGTCCAGCGCCAGGCATCGGCAATGTTTCTATTCCTTCGCACATTTTGTCACGTAGCTGGCAGGCAGTTTGAAGTTTCAAGTAATAGTTGAAGTAGCTAGCCATAAACAGTACGAGTCAAACCGAACACGGTAGTGTGATATAACTGCACAGAGAAGCCCCGGTTCAGGTGTACATTCCCTCCTGACAGGTTTCCGTATTAGCATAACTCAGCTGCTATAGATTCGTTAATGTCTCGTGCTTGGGAACTTTGATCTAGGAAGAACGCTGCTTTTATATCGTTATAATTCAGTTCTCACTGCAAGAAAAACAAGCGGCGCGAAAAGAGCGCGCACATGACTGTGTTCAGTGCCAAAAACTTTACGTTTTTGACGTGAAATTATTTTCTGGCTCATCAGAAGTTTAGTAAACGGGTCAAAGCTCGCAGAGTTCGGTCCGAGAAGAACAAGAGGCGGAATGATTTTATGCAGTGCTTTGGAAGCATCAGGTTTTTTTTATTCTTATCAAAGTAACACATGTATGACACGCAGGTGAAAGTGCCGTCATGTTAGCGTTTCTCATTTGCGATCGAATGCAGCGGTCGTACTGCCCACTTACGTCACATAATCGCCTTGAGCAGAGACGCCAGCAGCGTGTAATTCTTCACTTTTTTGCCCTGCAGTCCTTTTAGCCATTTAAATATAAGATGACGACTTACATATAATCGGAGCTCTCAGGTCGCAAATGCAGGGCGCTCGCAAAAGCGAGCTCGTGTCGCCAGCACAGGCAGGAACATCCATGCCCACAAGCTTTGGTGCGTGCTCAACGGGAGTTCTCGGAACTCGACGGAATTTAACGAAGAACCAATGGCTCTAACCAGAACTCCCCGCCCCCCTCTCATATGCCAGATCTGAGCTGCCTGGCAATTGATCCGAATGATGTTGAGAAATTCCCCGAAATCGCTTGTTCCCGTTGCCTTCTATCACTCTCAAATCGTTCTCGTAACATTTTGTTTGTCTCGTTTTCTGCTTGCACATGCGTGACCAAGCGTCACGTTTCGAATTGACCCGCCTCCCTGCAGCACCGTTTGTTCTCCCTCTTTCCTTGCGCAGCTTCTGGAAGCTGGGAGGCGACCGTCATCTGTACATTACTGCCATCATCACGCATCTGACGCGGCGCCAGTCCACATCGTCTGGATCCACGGTGGCGTGGCGCTGCCGCTGCCCAGGCGGCGAATCGCGTGGACGCGCGGGCAACGTGGTCGAACGCGCCGACGCTCGTCCCGCCAGTAGCTGAGCTCTGTTTCGGGGCGAGCCGATGACGGAGACGCCCGACGCGCGCTACTCCACATGCGTCCACGCGCGCTACACGCATTGCTCAATCATTATGGGGTAAGGGCCCGTCCACTGCCGTCGCTCGCGCGCGTTTTCAGGAAACAGGAGCCCTTCGTTCCACAGACAGTATCGCAGTATTACGGAGCTGTACAGTGAAGCGCTTCTTCACCGCGAATACTCTTCACACATGGCACCGCGAGAGAAATAGTCCGGCGACTTGTGCCGGGGTCGCGTACGTTTCAGTGACTGTACATAAAAGAAAACCGGTTGATATGCGCGCGCCGTGAACAACGTGGGCAGAAAAAAAAAAGAAGCTTGAAGAACACGAATTAATCCGGCGCTGGCGGGCGACCTATAGTCGGTGTCCTGATTCCATCACACAGCCGCACTGCGCTGGATTGAGGAAAGTAACGTCAGTCACTCCGTTCCCCTTGCAGTCCGCGCGGTATGCGGCAGTGTGCGTGTGTGCGTTCGGTCGTTCCGTAAGCGCGCTTGCTCTCGTTTTTTCGTTAACGCTGCTTGCCTTTTTCTCGTCACGCTGCTGCGCTCTCCAAACACAGTCGGATCATCTCAAGTCCAGCCACACTTACCCAGCTCGACTGAAAAGGCAACGACGCTGCGTAGCTCGTTTAGCCTTCCTTGGAAGCCTTGAAAGCCGCCGGCTCTTGACTGAGAAATGTGGCTGCCTTAGCGGGGGGGAAAAAACCTATTCCAGCGAACCTGCGGACATGTAGGAGAAAATAACTCACGTTCATGAAAAGGCAGGTCGGACCTATTTACAACACTTTACTGGACAGGCAATAACTTCACTTATTGTATTTTTTTTTCTCGTTGTTGGGTGAGGTGCGGTCATACAAGAGCTAAACTGTTTTTTTTTAAATATCTTACTATGGAAGAAGGGCGTTAACTTATTGAGCTTGCGCTTGACACATTAATGAACTGCACTGCCAAGCGTGCACAGTGTTATAAGGTGCACATAAACACGCATGGGTAACGGTTACGTAGCACACGCAGGTGAGAAAATGGCAAATGGAGTTCAGTGGAAACACCTTCGGACGGAAACTCCATGTTCCACGGCGCGTGGCTGCAAGGTCACGCGTAGCCTTTAACGGAACCTCTGCCACGTGTATTTCGTCGTTTATCATTGCCACTGCGGCTATCGGTTCTCTCTCCCCTACTGCTCCCATAACGCCGGTGACGTGGACAAGAAAGAAACACGACTTTGATAGTCTTATTTTTTTTATCTTTCGTGTAATTAAAACAAACACGACACTTCTCTGTGACTCGAGTCGCTTCTTTGCTGCCGATGAGTGCCTTGGTTCCTCTTGATGCTCGATGCGCACGACACTTGTAAGAAGCAGGTACGTATGCGCACACCGAGCTCACGAAGCCCGGCTCCTCGCTCCCTGAGCAACACTCTTTGTGACTTCTCATTGGCCACTAGAAGTGCAAGACGCACAAGCAGCACCTATCACAGGAGCCGTGTCTGTGTGCGGTAGGTGTCGTCTGAAGGCGATGCTCAAAATGACATAGGACGTGCTTTCCAAGAGAGGATTTTGTTGCCGTGTTCCTGCCATAAAGGCGTAGAGCAACATGTTGCAATGCCGAGACCAGCGTCGGGAGATGACTACTGTGGCAGAGCCGAAGATATGGAATAAACGCAGGCATGTAGTTAACCATCCGATATAAGGAGGTTAAATTGCTTTTTCCCATGATACATAACAGGGATGAATAGGGTTGCCAAAAAATGTGAATATCGATTCGAGTCTCATTAAATCCCCACAATCGACGCATACGCTGGCCTTCTTTCAGCAGCCAAATATTCTAATAGATCTGTTACGTTGGGTATGAATTAGGATCCTGCACAGTAAGAGTGTATTCTCAAAAATGAAAAAAATCAGTTATTCCTCCAGTGCAGGTATACCAGCGGGTTTCGGGGGATGATTCGTAGCAGTGCAACCTGTTAAAGCGCCGAAAAGTTGCTGCGATTTTCGACACAGCCGCTTCGAACTGGACAAGCGTAGGGAAGGCGCTGGTCAGAATTGATACGGGCCGCCCGTATACACACAGAAGCCTTTCATGAGACTTCGCAGGGTGCTGCTGGAGGGGCCAGTCCTCGCAGGATAGTGTCGAGGCATGGACTACTGCGGGATCCGGGTACTCACTGTTTACACTGATGCGAATAGTGCAGATGCCTTCATCGGGACTTTCTGTGAAGGCTCTTTACCTAATGTCTGGAAGTAAAATATGCGTGGTTCTCGCTGCTGCTCAGGTTAAGGTTCAGCGCGGGGCGTTCCCTCGGCAGGTACTCAGTTGTAACGGCATTGTTCGCCGCTGTCGGTTAAGACGTGCATCGTCCTTTTGGTCCTTTAAACATCGTGGTTGTTTTTTCTCGTCCGAACCGTCGGAGGCGAACACATAGGCTGCGCCATTAGTACCCAAAGGTTTCGCGCTACTGAGCTGAGTGCGTATCACCGCGACGTTTCATTTGGGGAATGTTCCATTTTTCAAGGAATCTTAAGAGTAAAACCTGAAGAAAAGGGAGTTTTTAGGAGCTTTAGGGAAATTTAAGAACAGGAATTGTCGCACTTTTTCCAAATTACAGACGTTTTCAAGCTGCTGGAGGTAAAAAGGACTTAGAATTGAAAATTTTGGGTCTAACTGTGGGAGTTTCATGGTCACGGCATAGAACATCACTGACGTCTCGTTGCCTGTGCGCCCACTTGACCAAATATGCAGGTTACTCCAAGTCAGATGCTGTGGTACGGTAAGGTCATACAGTATATATGACCAAAAGGACGCCTGGGCCATGCTAGCTGTCTCTCTTGATGGGGAAAGCGTCCTCAGCCCTTCGAAACTCGGGAATTGCACGGATGGTACAAGAGCTCCACTACACGGTTTGGAAGGACACCCCGTGGGCTCTTTACTTTTGACTAAGGCTGTACGTCAGTGATATATATGAACGGGAGGGCTTGCAGGGCAGTGCGCGTGGCGACACATCTCACTGGCGGCTTATCTATCATGACGGCCGCATGGATGATGCTCGGTAATCTCCAACGTAATTATAGCTTCGAGTGCTCCCGCCAAGCTTGCAACAATCTGGAAGACAGTCTATTGAGACCAGACATTGAGGTGAGTCTTTCAGGCCCATGTTGTCGACGTCCGAGTGTCCACGGACAGGATATGATGTTTCCAGGGCTAATATACCAGCGGGCCCTGGCGGATCAAGCGCTGTATATTTTGAGATCACAATTCGATCTCTAAAAATGAAGTTTCTCTGCCTCTGTCTGTCATGAGAGCTGAAGTCCGTACTACGCGTTGAGTCAACGTTAGATTGTCCGCTTTGTCTAATTCAGACAAGGGTGGTAAGAGGTAGGATCTACGCGTTAGGAAGAAACACTCAGTAGGTGATGGAATGATGATGGTCCCTATAAAAAGGTGAAGCAGCGTAACTTTGAGCGAAAGTTTACGTGATGGCTGGACGAAGCGCTTAATTAAGAGATAGGCAAAAAAGAAAGCTGTACCGTATAGTGCACAGAAGACAGCAACACACAGGCATCGACACTGACTGTATATCGGACGCTGATCGGTGTAAAATAAAATAGCGCTTCAGCATCGACTCTCAGCAAGCCTCGAGCGTCTTTCACTACCGCATCAGTTTTGGGATAATGGCAGCCGATCGTGGAACCGCTTAGTGACAGCGAGTGGCTGGCGCTTTGAAGGTGGGCCATGCGGAACTCAGACACTGCTTTAATGAATTAGGGCGGACTTTATTACATAACGAGATAAAGACTACCAACTGTAGGTTGTTCAAACGGGGAAGAAGCAACGCTGACCCGAACATCCGCTCTTTTTCAGCACTGGCCTCCGACAAACTCACCGCCGATGCCGCCAATATATTTTGCTCAAAGTGATGCTTCGCGTTCACCGACTCGAGCATCATGACACGGTGAGCTGATGTGCCACATAGCTGTGTACCATCAGAAACTTATACACACAAAATGAAAAAGGAAGGGGAAGGCCCCAAGGCACTTGCGACGTTTCGACAAGAGGACTTGTCTACTGGGCCTTCCTTCTCGGAGTGAACGTCCTATTTAAACTCCGCCAGTGATGAACGCTTTGCCCAGACGAAGGAAAGTCCTCTTGTCGAAACGTTGGCAAGCGCACTGAGGCTTTCCCCTCTCTTGCTCACTTTTTGTGTATCAAAAAACCATATACCTGCCCTCTCTCTACCATGGATTAGCAATTTATGACATTACGAAAGCGTTTAAGGCCTCTTGAACCTTCTTTCGTCATTCTTGCGTGTACTCTTCTGGTTACTGAATGCCGCTTGCGAACTCAACAGCGTCTTGTACCGCAATGGATACTTGTAAGAAAGGTCATCTCGCACTCAGGAGTACTTGAGAAGCCGGCACTAGGCTTCTTGAACCAGGATAATAAAAGATATTGGCGGGAGGGGTACAGCCGGCGTTTAAGCGTTTAAATAGACGTTACCGGATACAAGGTGTTCAAATCAACCTGCACAGGCACTGCTACAACTAAAACCCGAGCGCGCAGATGGGAAGTGTACTGCCTTCTTGTGGTCCGCCGCCGATATAATAGCGACGACAGAAATTTTTATTCACTGCAATGGCGAAGCGAAAGGATCGCAACGGTGACTATCAGCACCCTGTTACCCGTACCGTTCGCAAAGGCATAAAAAAGGCTTTAAAAAAAAGCCTTCTCGTTGGAAATGGATCACAAGAGGACACAAAAACTGCGTATGAGCAATCCGTACTGACGGATGGTCTTTAAATCTATAGATGAAGAGCTCTGATAATGCCTAGCGCTTAATTATTTGTTTGTTTTGCGGAAGAAGCACGAAATATGAGCTGAAATATGAGCAAAACACTTGGGAGGGACAGCAGTTTGTTGTGCGAAAACAATAAAGTACACTTTGTGACAATAAGCTCAATTATATGTCTTGCTCTTTCTGCCTCCAGCCTGCGGGGGGCGCGTGCAGCAGCTGCGCTGAAGAACCACGTGTCTTCTTCTAAGGGGTCCTCCAAATAGTGTTAAATAAATTTGCTTATTCTGTTTCGATGGCACGACCTTTCTCTGAGACACGAATTTAGCTGTCCGTCCGCCTGATGACGGAGAGAGTCCGCCAAGGGCTGTCTTTGTTTCATCCCTGAAAATTGGTGTTAGCAATAGCAATTGCTGTCAGCAATAGTGAGTGTTTATTGCAAGGACAACATGCCGCCTGACAATTAATGACTACTGAAATACATCTTCGGCTAGAATAGAACGGAACGGAACTGCATGCTAACCGTCGACCAAAGAGGCCGGCTGTGCGGCCCGCTTGTCGCGTGGCTTGCTCACGACTCAACAATCGTCCGTGTCACGTGGCAAGCAAAATATCACGGCGCTGAAAGAAGAAAAGTGATACCTATCAACCTAGCCCTGCCCGTGTCGTACAGCAGCAGTTCCTGCAGAGTTCGGCGTGAAGAGCAGGCAGAGGTTTCGGTACCAAAGGCACATAAACTTCGGAAGCACGAGAAAGTGTAAAAAATTTCCAGTCTATATAGTCCGTGCTACGCCTAGACTACCTCGCTGCAGGAATGCACGCGTATGCATCGGACGCTGACCCCGACGCGCGTCCGATCCAGGCGGCCGTGCCTTTCACTTGGAACTTCCTCGAACGCCGAGCCACGCTGAAAGTGTTTCGAAGCGTTTAGAGGCGTCTATAACGAGCGCCCACCCGACGATTTTGAACTCCTACAAAGATGCACACAGAGCGTCAGAGGAGCATTTCTAAGCGTTTGATGGCATCGACCAGGCGTCCTATACCTGATGGCAACAAAGGTGG